>WBNM01011709.1:0-94867 GCA_013399055.1 Ramphastos sulfuratus | reverse complement strand
AAAAAAAAAAAAGCCCTGCAAAGGCTAAAAGAAACCATCCTCCTGAAGGGTTTACATCTCCTTCAAAATACTCTGCTGCTAGAATTAGCGCATAAAACCAGCCATCTGGGAAGAGAAAAAAATCCAACCCTCTCCTCTTTAGCACCAGACATCTGAGGATGAATCACAAGAGAAATATATTAAGGACCACATCTGCCACAGCAGGACCCAGCAAATAGCCCCATTAGTGAGATAAGACAGGCAATCAATACCACCCCAGGCACACCCCATAACCTGCCACACTGTTAATGCTCTGTTATCTTCAGATATTATTTACTGGAGTCCTCAGCACTCACCAGGGGATCAAACTGCACGCTATCCTCTGCCAATTACATGCAGAGTGCTGGGCACTTAGGAGATCTTTCTAGAGCTATTTTGGATTGAAAAAAAAAAAAGCTTGAAAACAGAATGGATTGAACTACAAAACCACATTCAAAATGATACCATCCACCCACAGAAACTCTGGGGAAGGAGAATGGTCCATTTTTTCACAGGAGCAAAATGAGATGCTCTGGTTTGCTCCCAGTCAGGCTGTAATGGGCAGAAAGTGATGTCAGAGCAAGCAGTGGTGCCAGCTGTGTTGCAGGCATGTTAGCTCTTTTAGAAATGGCCTCAGCAAACCTCTGTAAAACTGTCTTTATGCAATTTATGTCTGACTGATTGCAGAGAATGGTTGTAGGTACTCATGATCCCTTCACTGCCACAGCACAGAGAACAGAACAAAAGTGGGCCCATGTCATCAATAAATAGGTTGCTATCAAATCTTTGTGTGCAAGACAAAATTTCTTGGAATTTGCTGTCAAAGTACAAAAGGAAGCTGGTTCAAATGCGAAACACACGTGGACTGCCAACAGATTTGCTGTTGCCTGCATTTGCTTTGAGAGCTAATAAACCTCTAGAAAAATTAAAGAATGAAAACCACATTAAAAATATCCCTGGCAGCACTCATATCATTATTGTGCTTAGCTGGTCATTTCTGCCAGTGAGATTGCAAGTCTTTCAGAGAGACTCTTTTTGCACAGCATTATCAGTGAAAGCTGGACTCCCAGAGGGACCACCATGTAGCCCTGCAGTTCATGCATGCAAACAAGGAGCACAAAGTAGTTGTCTTGCAAACTTACCTCCTCCCGAAGCATAGTGAAGAGAAAGTTCATGAGGACAGTGTGTTTGCGAGGGTACTTCTGACACAGTGCATTGATGGCCTGCACCACTACAACCTAGAGGAAAAGATGGGCAAGTAAAAAAGGATTCTGCCTCACAAAGCAGGAAAACATAGTTGAATTACATCAATTTTTTGCTGGTCCCTAGCCTGGAAATTATGGTTTTGCCTTTACTTATACAACAAATGCAGTTCCAAGAGGTACAATCGTAGGAATTGGAAGAGATCAGTCTTTATGTACCAGCTAGCCCCTAGCAAAAGCCCACACCCACTGTAAAGAAAAAGAGATTTAATTTTCAAAGGGCATCTACCCAGAAGACAGCATGTGACTATGGAGCTGGCTGCTGCATGACTGAGGCACAACTTAGGTCAATAGCCTCAGTCTTTTTCTCCCCCCTGCAAATACTCTGCAGTTCAGCTTCCTGCTGGAAGCAGATCCATGCAGGTTTCAGACTGCACACACAAACACAAAGACCACGGGATTTATTCAGGAGCTTGCATGTCCCTCCTCCTCCCACTTCCTTACTTTGAATTCATCTGAGATTTCTGACATGAAAGAGGAAATCTGCTTCATGAGCCGGTCAATGCTGCTTTCACTGCCGGTTTTCAGCAGCGTGGTGATGGCCAGGGTGGCTATGCTGCGGTTGGAGTCCGTCACAAGGTTCTCCAGGTCTAGGTTGCAGGCGGTCACAGCAGATGGGTGCTTCATGGCTACCTGGAACAGACATTAAAGAGTGGAAATCACTCAATAGATGCAAAAGGCCTAGCTGGTAAAATCCACCAAGGGTCTCACTCCTTCTTGTAAAAGTAAATGCTACAGACTGTACATGAGGGTCACCTCAGACAACTCACTCTATGAGGGTAAAGTTCTGCAGGAAGAAAGAACTCTATCTATTGATGGAAGAGAAGCAGCAGCAATAATCTTTTACTACTTTTAACTCTCCCATTCTACTCCGTATATTAAGAAGAGAAAGCTATGAAGTCCCATCTGAAATTCAGTGAGCCCACCTTTGCAGAACAGCTTTGTGGGTGGAAGCACAGCAGTCACCAGATGCTGCCATTCTATCTTTTCCTTCTTTTTTCCCCAATATTATACAAAGTCAAGTGAAAAGCTGAAGCAAAGATTGCCACAGAGCAGGCAAGAAGCAACATCAAAGTTTGATCCCTGTTTTACAAGGAACTCCTTCCCCAGGGGAAAATCAGAAGGCAAAGCACTAACACTTAAGACCAATGATACTCTTATAGAGACCTATGAAAATGATTGCCTCTTTTTTTTTTTTAAACTTCTGTAAAGTGTTCTTTGAGGTTTTATTCCACTCAGGAAGCAATGAAATGCAAGGCTGTAGAGCCCAGAGTAAAGGTTATTCGGACAAAATCATCAGATAATCTGGCCCCTTTTCTCTTCTGAAGCTTGCACCTCCCTGCACATGAGAATCTATTACAGCTCCCCAGAGACTGGTTCCTACCTTGTTGAGAGTACGGACGGCTGCATATCTCAGTGCCGCTTTTGGGGAGCTGCAGAACAGCTGCAAAACTGCAAGGAGGGAAAAGCAACAAAGGCAGACATTTAGGCATCTATTGTTGAGAAGTGTTTCATACCTAAAGCAAGAGTTTCAATGAAGAGACGGTTGCAAGCACAAGATAACTAGAAGCCTGCTTAAGAAGTATCTGAATTTACTGCCTTCCTTCCTCCTTTTTGCCTCCTGTTGATAACTATCTCTTACCCATCTCCCTGTTTTTCCACAGTGCTGCTATCCTTTGCTCCTCTTGAAAGCAAATTTTATCACCTTGTCATCTTTGCTATTAAGTCAGTGTGAACTGCTCTCTATTTCCATGCAAAATCTGTGTCTTTCCCAGGGCTAGTTCATGATGGGCACCCTCCCAGTTCAGAAAGGTGACGCACAGCCTCCCTACTTGCCAGAAGTCTCTGCTCCAGAGAATGATTGGTCTGGGCTGAGCTGGGAAGGTAAGACCTCAATACTTGGACTTCTTGCATAGTTACATTCAGTTTAAAGCAGGGAGATTTATCAGTTAGAATTCAGCCCCAATTCACTGAAAAGTAAACCCAAATGCTTCTGGTAACCCACACTTCAACATGCCAGGCAAATACCCTTACAGGAAGAAAGCTATCCAAAGGGTACAGCAGCATTACAAGCCTCAGGCTACACAAGGTCCTCGTTTCCTGGGGTGATCAGCCAGTGACACCACTGCAGTCTCACAATCTCCTAACCACACTCACCTGAGACAGCTGGAGCCAGCTCTTTAGCAGTGCAGCTGGGCAGGTTCACAATGGCAGAGGCAGCTTCATAGACCACCATCTCGTGCTTGTTCCTCAGGCAGCTCTCAATGAAATCAAACAGGGGGCTGTCACGGCTAAGGGACGGAAAAGACACAAGAATGAATTAAAACAAAGGTACTAACAGAAATGAAGAATCTGGCAGCAGAAATGGGCAAGTCCCATAGCCCTCGGAAAGGTCAAAGCAGCCATAGATCCACTGTCCCCAGATTTTGCATTGGTCATTACACTGCACTTTCACAGTGCTTGGGCTGGAAGTCAGGCTGCCTTCTGAGAAGACACCTCTGCCTTACAAGGACTCTCCCTCTGCCCTCACACGCCGACAAATGACTGTGCACACAAGCCTTCTCCGCCAGGAAGCTGAACTGCTAGCCAAATAATTACAGAAGACAGAGAAAATGAAGTAGAATATCTCAATAAAGAACAGCTCTGCAAAACAGTTTACAGAAACAAGAGAGAATTCCATGTGCAACTGCACAGACAAGACTCACAGAAGCCATCTCATAACAACCATGACAGCATCCAGCATCTTCTCTTCCACCTTTTAACCAACAATAAGAGGGTATGAGCTGCACGCTACTCTTCAAAGCCAGAAATAATTGCCCTCAGGAGATGGCAAATGAGCCTTCAAGAAGAAATTCTTCCAGTAAGGCAAAGAAGCCCCCTCACCTGCCAGCCTCTTCCTCCAGCAGCTTGCTGGCTATTCGAATCATCATGCAGTAGGCAAATGGTGACTTGAGGCCATGGCGCGTGAACTTGCTGAGCATCTTGTTGACTGCCAGGCGGTCGCTCTTCCGCACATGGTAGAGCAAGCCCAGAGCATGGTACTGTGCAGGAAAAGAGATTGTTACAAACCTCTGGTGTGTTCCTTTTGCTTCTATCCCCTCTGCTCCCCAGAGATGCTTGGCTGAACTGCAGCAGTTTGCTACACTCCAAGCTGCTGCTTGCTATTCCCTGTCTTGACAGTGAGCCTCCTACCTGCACCATGATATTGTCACTGGAAGCTGCCTCCTGAGCCTCATTCACCCAGCGTTTTACCACATCATAACTGGTCTTCAGCAGGTGCTGGGAGGAGAAAAAAAAAACACAGACAACTCATGAGAAGAATGGAGGAAGCTTTAGGAATCACAGCTCATGAGGGTGCTGGCAGCACCAAGAGATCAGCACATAGCCATAATGGCTGCAGCCTCAAAGAGGCCGATGATCTCCCACAAAATCAGCGCCAGCCCCTCAATTCACAAAGAGGAGAATAGCAACAATGAAACTCTGAAACTCCCAAGATTCCACAGTTGACTGCTTCACAGCTTGGCTGTTCCTCAGGCCCACCTTGCAGGGAGTACATACCAGGGAGGACACCAATGCAGAGCTGGATACACTTGGCACTTTGTCAACAATTGCTTGCTTCATGTAGCGCTCAATGGCCTGCAACATGGTACTCTGTGGGAAGAAGGAAACGACAGCTGATACAGAAAAGCCATTTGGAGTGTGAAAGGGGAGATGCAAAAGCACGAAAAGCAGAGTGGAAGGTGGGATGGGGTGAAATAGGACAAGCTGAAAGACCTAGGGCTGCCCCAAGGGAAAAGCAGCACTTACATCAGTGATCTGACAGAGAGCTCTCACGGCAGGGCCTCGGTAATTGTCATCCTTCCCAGTCATGTCTTTGGTTAAGCTAGTTGAAAACAGAAAGCATTCAATGATGCACTCCTGAGCCAGTAGCTTTCAGGTGCATGCACCACACACACAGAGCAGCAGGCAGCTGGCATCACAGCTAAATGCTGAGCAGGCAACTCTCAGTCAAGTCCCACCAGGGCGGGAAGGCAGAAGAAAAAGATCAGTGGTCAGGTTCCAAGCCCAGCAGCAGGCTGTATGGGCTTCTGATCACCAAGTGAGGCTGCAGCATACATACATATCCCTGAAGCATTTCCCTTCCTTACTGAACTCTCATTCTTGCCTTTCCCTAGAGTCCTAATCAGCGAGAGACTATCTATGAGGGAACAAGGTTCATCACTTGGGTCTGACTTCTGCCTGCTGCATGGGCTCTGCCCTCAGCAGACCCCACACTCTCTAGCCCCTGTCTCCCCATACCACATGCGCCTTTCACTGAGATGATCAGCAATTCAGGAATGACTCACAGAGGGATTTTTTTTCCCCATTGAAGTCGCATCCTGTGCTGCTTCAGAAGCAGTAAATCCTTCTCTACCTGTTGAAAGCCTTAGGATTTATGCCAGAAATCTTCAAAAAGCTTCAAGGCATTCAGACAGGAAAGCAGGAGTTCATGAAATAGCCTTTTTCAAAAGGGAAAAACCAGTAGTGCTGCCCTACCAAGTAACCAAGAGATAACCCAGACACCCATGTGCATAGGAGGTGGGACACAGCACATTTCCCATACCTCACCAAGGGTTTAATGTCTGCATTTTAATGGCCCCTTTTAAAGGAAAGTTTTCTTCACTAAAATCTTTCCCTGTCCTCATTGTGCTTAGGGACTACAACTATCTCCAAGAGGCAGGACAGGTGAACTTGGAGGACAAATGAATATAACAGTGACTAAAAAACACTACTGACCTGCTAGTAACAATGATTACATCTTCTGCAATAGAAGACATCTCTTTGATAGTCAGGTAACACATCCTGCGAAGAGTTGGCTGACAAAGAAAGAGAGAAGCTAGACATCAGCTGAGAGGATCTCAGTTTTCCCTGCTTCCATGATTTTATTATGAAGATTAAGAGCCTGATACCTTCAGAGAGCCCCCCATGCCTAAGTATAAAAGATATACAAACCCCACAAGATTAACAAAATGCCTCTTCTTTTTCTAAACCACTCAGTCTTAAACTAAAACTGCAGAGATGGCAGATTTAACTGGATCTGCTGTTTCATCTTTCACTTGTCATTCACAGGAACACGGAAGAAAGCTGGAAGTCATCAGCTGAGGGCACCCTGATGCTTCAAAAGCAGGAAAGCAAACAATTTATATTCCTGAGTCTGGGGATTTCTAATGGGTCTCATGATTTTTAATGCCTTGTGGTTTGGGGGACAACTAGTGGGGGACAACTACCACTGTGGGCAGGTACTAATTTCCTGGCATCCTCCAGGACACACAGTCCTTGACGTTCAGCAGGAAGCAGGCTCTTTTAATGCTTGGGCACAAAGTATTCCAGGTGATTATATGCTTGATCTATGTCTAACAATCACAAGTGTTAAACAGCAACTCAGAGGGAGGAATCCAGTATCGTAAAACGGCCTACAGGAGGGCTGTGGAGGGACTATTTACAAGGTTTTGTAATGACAGGATGAGGGGTGACGGGTTTAAACTGGCAGAGGAGAGATTTAAACGAGATGTTACGAAGAAGTTCTTTACAGTGAGGGTGGAAAAACACTGGAACAGGTTGCCAAGGGATGTTGTGGATGCTCCCTCCCTGGAGGTATTCAAGGCTAGGCTGGATGAGGCCTTGAGCAACCTGTTCTAGTGGGAGATGACCCTGGCTATGGCAGGGGATTGGAACTAGACGATCTTTGAGGTCCCTTTCAAACTAAACCATTCTATGATTCAACGATCTCTGTCCCAAAACCAGAGAATGCTTCGGATAAGCTGCTACAAGATCTGGAAAGGGCTAGGAAGCTGATCTCTCTCTCTCTCTGAACTTTCACGTCACTCCTCCCAAACTTTTTTATCCTACTCTTACCATTCAGATCACACAGTTCAAGGAAGGATGGAAAAGATGATTGTATAAAATCACACACCTCCAAGCTGTAAAAGACGCTGCTGACAACTTGTCCCAGTAAATAAATATAGCAGAACACAACAAACAGACTTACATCATTGGACTGAAACAGTTTGGTCATAGCAAAGAAGGATTCGGTAGCTTCCATGACACCAAGATGCTCTCCCTAAAAGATGTTTGGAAGGAAGAAATTGCAATTGTCACAACCGGACTTGGGCCAACTGTAAGTGTCTCTATACACGTGTAGATTTTCTCTCCCTTACCTGGTTTATAAGATACAGGATCTTGGTGAGGATATGAGCACATTTTCGTGGATTTATGGGTGTCTCATTAAACACTCGTGCCTGGAAACAAAGCACAGACAACAATGCTGACACCAACACTCCCTTTCAAACGCTGTCCTCTCTGGTCTTGGTCGCCAATACGAACATGCTGTGAGAGAGCTACGGCAAGATTCTTAATGGTTTGGGATCCTATTTCCTCGCAATTTCTGTTAAACATGGAACTCTTTTAACAAGCTGGTCCTACAGTCTGGGATCACAAATACAAGTGCAATTAAGGTTTAATGGCCAAATCCTCATCACACTTTCACCCACACAAGCCTGACCTGTGTGCTAGCTAAAACACTAGTCTTGAGACAGACGTACTGAAGCTCTGTGAGGCTAAGGGGAACCACAACATTGCAAGTAGACAGATAGCACTGAAACAAGCAGGTCTGGGGATCCAGGAGTTTACCTGCTGTGGAATAGAAAGGCATTTCTTCAGAGCAAATTCATAGACTATTCTTTAACCACTCACACCCTACTCATGAACTTTGCCATCTAAAATACATTTGGGGTGTTCAAGGCCAACTTAGGGTGAGCTTTTCCCAGATAATTTTATTCTTTTTATTGCTTTTTGTAGTCCATAGTCTTTAATTCACTACAACTTCTTTGCTGCTTGTTTTCGACAATAAAATAAAGACAGTGCTGCCCATTTTTTTTTCAGAGCTAACAAGATTGGAACAAACTCCCACATCCTTGTTGAAGTTCTCCAATGACCTTCTCTACAGATCAAGAGACTCCATCCAGAAAGGGGCATGCAAAGGAGATAGCCTGAGAATTTACCTCCTGCAAGACTGCACTCTTCTCCAGGTGCTGGAATGGGTTGGAACCTCCACCTGCAAAACAGAGACAGTAAAAGTCGTTCCATGGAGAGTGCTGTGGGAAAGCAACTTTCTAATCATGTCCATACATTAAAAACAGACTGATCATTTTGAGGTAACCTTTTTTACCAAACACCCAGAGCTCCCTTTAAGTAGTATTAATAGAATGCCTTCAGAGCAGTTAGAGAAGGCATAGTAGACAGGACATTCTTCACTTTGTCATACTCTCGAGAAGTAACCAGCCATGAGCCGAGGTAGAGTGATTAGCTGCTCCACTGTCATCCCCAAAGATTCATATCCAGGAGTGTGCTGACAGTTACAGCATCAGTAAGACAGCCCTAGAAACAAAAGCTCAGACAAAAAGAGGTGCTGCTTGCCAGACTGGTGAGTCAGGACTACTCTATTCCATCCCTTATAAACCAATCAGGAATCCACTAGTAAAGTATTTTGGCTCTATCGCTAATTAAGAGAACAAGACAGCAGAACAGAGAGTCTGGACACAGCCTAACTTTCATTGTTCCACTTAACAGAATAAATTATATTAAATAATTAAAAACCTCACCAATTAAGGATGAAATAATCAGGGAGAAAAGCACTATCATTCTGCATGGTCTCCATTAGCCTGCCTCTCAAGCACTTGTGAGCTGCAGCTTTTCAAAAGCTGCAAGTTATTGATAAGCAGGTTTTAATTAGTACTGGTGTTCAGTCTGGCTCTGGGACAAAAAGCAGCCATTCCCAGCTTTGTTCCAGTGTTTAGCAAGTCTTATCTGCTAAACAGCACTTGCTCCTGTCCAACTCTGGTTTGACCTGGCCTTGCAGCATCCTCCACTGGTGTCAGAAGCCTTTGCAAGAGCAAGCCTTACACTTGAAGGCAAACATCTGCACTCTGGTCTCCTCCTCTGGCTTGGGAGAAGTTTGCAAATGCAGCAGGTGACTGAACAAACAGAAGACACTTATGTGGGATTGAGGAGAAAAGAAAACAAGGGGTAAGAACAGAAACAACGTCTCTTGTATGAGTATGAACCACATATAGTACAAGCATGTGAACGTGTTCCCACACCATGCACCCGGCAGCAGAGTATGTCCCACGGCCCAGCACATCTACGCCACCTAAATCAACGATGTCTACAACACCCAAACCGGCATTGCCTCTTCATCCTTTCTACCACTAAGGATCTTGAAATATAATACAGGAGGTCAAAGTATTCTTTCATCACAGAAGGGGAAAGACACACGGAAGGCAGAGGCTGTGTGCTCAGAAAGCTCAGTATTGTATGACTAACAACAATTTGTACTGATGTGCAGAGAAACCATCACCAACCAAGCAAGGATCTCACAACTGTATGCCCAAAATAGCATCTCAGAGTGCACTTCCAAGAGTTAGTGGAAACAGCTCATCCAAGGCTACTAAACCACCCAAAAAAAGCAAAGACATACATCCCAATCAAGCAGACACTCATCTCAACATAAAAAGATTATTCTGTTAGTTTTGACATAGGAATAGTAAATCCAGGGATGACACACTCCAGCTTATACTGGGAATGACAGACACTGAGGTTATACATCTGGGACATGTACATATCCACAGTAGAAAGGCAGGAGGAGAAAATGCTAGACATCTTCACTCAAGGCAGGAGTAATAGGATGAGAAGTAAATGCAATAGTGAAGTAAACACGTTGGAAAGCACACAACCAGCAGTGGAAGAAAGAAGAAGGAAGCTCTGTGAGCTCTTGGTATGAACAAAAGTCAACAACAGTCAGCACTGCAGTACAAGGAAGTGCATCTCCTGCCAGCCTTGGCCATAGGTAATGCCAGCACCTTGAAGTGTGTGACAGGTGTAAATGGACAACAGTCCCAAAAATGAAAGCCAAGTGTAATTCCCCTCCAACAACTACCTCACTAAATTCTCCACTTATCAAGATGTCACTGAAAGCTTTGGACAGGAAACAAGGGCAAAGCATTTAATGCACATCAGAATAAAAGGCAAGCACAGCTGCACAGAATAGTCACTAAGATTTACACCGAATCAATTCACTTCAGGATGCAATGATCTGTTATGCAGAACAAGCTGCATAGAGAGCTTCAAATGAAGATGGAAAAGATACCACAAGGCACAGCCACAAAAGTAAACCATCAAAGCTACCCCTATTCCACCTGAATTACACACCATACAAAGTATCAGCCTCTTTTTCACTACTCGGGCCAAAAGATTTAAAAGATCAAGCAGTCAATCTGTGTTTCCTCAGTGCTCTCAGCCTTTCAGATCCACTGCAAGTGGCAGTGATCTTGTTGGAAGGACAAACCACATTTGTCAGAAAAAGTGACAGAAATTGGAAATTGGATTCCATCCTGCTTTAGAACCTGGCTTGAGATTTGGGCAACTGTAAGCGGGGCTACTGTGCTCAATATTTAGTCTCAGACTCCACATCTGGCAACACAGCAGATAACAGTGTGCTGTGCCCATGCAAGTGGTTTAGCCTCTGGTTGCAGCAGGGAGGACAGCAGCAGACTGCTCTAGGGCTTCCTCAGGGCTTCTGTGCACACCAGCCAGCCCCTGCTGCAAACCCGGTACCGAGACGAGACGCTCAGCTCCCCCCTACCCAGAGGAGGGATCTCCCCTTACAGCTCCCTCAGAGCTGTCCTTTCGTAGCTCACCCCTTACCCACAGGAGGGATTCCCCCTCATAGCTCCCTCAGGGCTGTCCTTTCACAGCAGTCCCCTTACCCACAGGAGGGGCCTCCCCTCACAGCTCCCTCAGGGCTGTCCTTTCATAGCTCAGCCCTTACCCACAGGAGGGATTCCCCCTCATAGCTCCCTCAGGGCTGTCCTTTCATAGCTCATCCCTTACCCACAGGAGGGATCTCCCATCACAGCTTCCCTGTTACCCACAGGAGGGACCACCCCTCACAGCCCAGCTCCGCCCGGCTCCCCGCGCCTCCCCTCACCGGACTCCTCGTCCTTCTTATCGAACTTCTTCAGCATGGTGCTGCCGAGTGGCCCCTCAGTAAGGCCTCTCTCGCTCCGTGGCACTCCCGATGCCAGTCCTCGGCGCTGGTACCACCGCCCGCCCCTTCCTGCCGCCCGCCCCTTCCTGCCAGCCTGTCACTGACGCCGCCCGGTCCCTGCGCAGGCGCGGCCCAGCCTCCCCGACGTGGCTCCCGGCGGCGGCCCGGGGCGTGGACAGGGAGTGCGGCCGTGACTGACAGCAGGGGGGCGGATACAGGTTGCGAAGGCTGCTGTCTGATTGGCGGAGAGGCAGGGGCGGGGCTGGGGACGCTGAGCGAGAAGCATAAGCTGGAGTAGGGGACGATGGGGGTGGGTGGTGCACTGGGTCGGGGGTACGAGCTAGTGTTACCAAGGGGCACACTGGAGGAAAGGGGGACCATACGGGTCCCAGGCAGCAGGCACCGGAAATCCTTGGGGGATACTAGGCAGGAGAACGCCCTGGGAGCGGCGGAAGAAGGGCAGGATGGGGTACCTAGGTACCTCAGAGCTGGAACAAGAAGGGCACACTGGGACTCGGGGTGGAGCAGGACATCGGAAGGGGAGATTCTAGCAGGAGCTTTTTTCCCAGGGGCAGGGAAGGCAGGGAGAGAGACCTGAGGCTAGCAGTTGTCACCTAAACTCTCTGCCTTGGACTGTCCTTGCGATGACACAGTCTCTGGCTGCTCCAGTGCCCGGTGTCCTTGCTGCCACCCTATTTGTACCCTGCACTCACAAACCTCCAGGCCCAGCCCCATGCTGCCCACGTAGTGAAGCAGAATGTCCTGAGATCCAGCACTACCTAGTCATCACCTGAGCTCTGGGGTGTGTAGGGAAGGCAAAAGACCCAATTATCCACCCCACCACCTCACACCAACCCACCCGTCTCCTGGCACATTCCTTTGGTGGGTACTGAAATATGTCCCTCCCACTGGGCTCGAGGTCACCTCGATTGCATATGCCTGCTTCCTGAAGCCAGCACCTCCTCCAAGGCAAAGGGGCTGCACTCACCCTGCTGGAGGTAGTCCTCAAAGAACATGACTGTGTCCCCCACCAGCTCCAGTGGCCTTCTCCAGGGGCGTCCCTAAGCCTCTGCCTCGCTCGTAGCACCCTGTACTTTGCACAGGGCGGCCGCACTGTGCTTAGTACCACTCTTATCTCCACGGCCTTATTGAAGACGGCAGCAACAGTGGCACAACGCAGTGTTCCTGTTGGCCAGAGCTGCTGCGGGTGCCTTGGGCTGGGAACCAACCCTGCTACTTGTGCAGGGAGAGGGAACACAAACTGGGAGCGTACAGGGTGCAGGACTGGTGTAAACCACAAGTTGCGTTTGATGCCAGCTTTTATTGTGCACCCTCATCAACTCCAGCTTTAAGGCTCAGCTGAGCTTTGCAGAACATTCAGTGTGCTGCAGCCACCCAGGGAGAGCCAATAGGTGGAAAATCTGCCTGACCAGGTGTAGCCCCTTTGGAGACATCCCAGTAGTGGGTAAAGAGGGAGTGAAGCAGGGCACAAAAAGCACCCAGGTGCCTGGAGTTGGGATGCAGCTGTGCTCCGATGCTCGCCCCCATGAGGCCAAGCCCAGTTGTATCTTCTTTCGTGATGCTGTGGTGGCAGATATTAAACCAAACCCTCCTGAGACTGGTTGTGCCATAGGCACGGGAATTGGGAAGACAAGGTGTCGTGTCCACAGTCCCTTGTGGGCATACCGGTGCCAGCTCGTGCTCCCATCTACCAGCATCCCTCAGCAGCCCTGCTGCCCTCTCCAGCCCCATCCAAGAAGCTGTGCTCCAGCAGGGTGAGGTTTATTTCCTGCGCCCAAGACGGGCCATCAGCTCAGCATTGGCAGCTGCCTTGGCCTGCAGCTCCTTCTCTCTTGCTAGATCAAGCATGATTTTCAGTACCTGGGTAGGGACATCAAGTGAGAGGGAGACTTTTCTTGCCTTTTTCCTGGGAGCAGGTCTCTTGGCAGCTGGGCTGATTGGCCAGGACAATGCTCTTCTTGCTGACCCCTCTATCAGCAGCAGGCTGGCTTTGTCCAGGTGTGATCCTTCCCCTTCCCCAGAGCCAGGCTCATTCCTCATTTCAGGGAGATCTGGCAGCATCCTGTTAGTACTGGTGGTCTCCTGTCCTGTCAGCTTGCCTCCATCCCCGGCTCTAGGGGCCAGTCTCTCGTGGCTTGGCCCCTTCCAGGCTTTCACTGGCACCACAAGGACCACCAGGCAGGTGAGCAGCATCCTGCAGTGCAGCACAGCTGAGAGCACCTGCAGGAAGCACACACTGAGCATCATCCCTTGAATTGTGCTGCCATGGCTCCAGGGCCCTTCAGTGGAGTGCCAGACTCAGAGCCTCCTTACTACCCACACTAGCTGGCTATGTCCAGCAGTTGGAGGCTCAGCTTTGGGAGGCTGAAGCAGACAAGGGAAGGTGGGTGTCCTCATTTCCCACAGCCCCATGCCAGATTCCCCACCTCCAGCCCTTTGTGACTTGGGGAAAGAGACATTGCTCCACTTAGAGGAGGTGGCTGCCTGGGGGCCGCAGCTGCTCCTAAGCCCAGAGCTGTCCTTTGGCCAGGAAGTGTGGCATGCTCAGGGTTTCAGGACAGGCTGTGGGGCTTCCCTTCTCTCACAGCTTCCGCAGTGGATGCTGTCCCTTCATGCTGCCCCCTGCGGGGCTGCTGGGCTCTCTGGGGCAAAAGCCACCCTACCAGGAAGGACATGTGTCACTTAGCCAAAATACACAGCCTGTCAGTGGCAGTGCTGTGGCAAGGGCATGAGCCTGGCCATGTGCACCAATTTGTGCTGAGCCTCAGCATCTTCTTCTGCCCCAAGTCCCACCTTGGTCCCAGGCAGGTCCCCAGACAATGCAGGGGGCTGTGCCACAGGGTGGGGTCAGAGCAACTGCATGAGCACCACTGCACAAATATTACTCTATGGCTGCCTGTCCCCTGAATCAGTCAACCAGCAGGGTTTGCCCAGCTGGAAGGAAGGCAGTGAAAGGCATCCAACCTCCTGTAACCCATCTCCAGGGTGAAACCCTCTAGAAAGTACTGTAGCAGGCAGCCAGATGTGGTTTAACTCACTGGGATGCAGATAACAGAAAGCATCAAACTTCCTGCGATGCATTTCCCAGATAAAAGCCCCCCTGGAAAGCACCCTCAAAGGGCACAGCCTCACCATTTTCAGCAGGTCCTTGTCCCTGTGATGTTCAGGCAATGCTCCTGGAATGTGGGGACCACGAGCTGGGGGTCTGCCCTGCTCCCTGCCAAGCCCTGGCTCTTATCCTGCCCTCAGCTCCACCTCTGACCCACAAAGGGGGTGATGGTGACATGTGGGAGGGGGTGATGTTATTAATACATTTTGCCTAATAGCAGATGAAATCATACTGGGCTGTGGGTGTGCATGTGCCCTGCCACAGCTCCATCAGCTATATTTGGTGGGGATTCCAGGAACCTGGGGTGTCTCACACAGGGCAAGGAGCCAGGGCATCTGGTGCTGGGGCCCAGACTGCTGGGGGTCTTGCCCACCCCCTTGGTCACAGGGTGACCTGTTCTGTCATTGGCAGTGGCAAGGACAGGAAATAATGCCAGCTCTGTTCCTTTTCCCAGGGACAGCCAGGATCTCACCCTTGGCAGCCAAAATTAGCCAGCAGAACTGATTCAACTAGTACATCACTCAGCCCCACGTGCTAACACGTCACAGCCTGGACGAGGGGTCACGGCCTGGCTTGCATCAGCCGGGCACATGCTGGGTACAGGGATGGGGCACTGGGGTCCCTGGGGTTGTGAGGAGCCACAGATGGCATTGCTAGCAACAAGCAGCTGGCAAGGGCATCTCAGCTGGGATAGGAAGGGGGCACACTTGGCCCAAGAGCTGCCCCCAAACCCCACAGGCATCTCCAGTGGTGTGCCAAGAAGCATGGCATGTCCCTGCGAGCGCAGCTTTAATATCACGCACCCCCCCGACACTGGTACACATATACATTCGCTGTATACAGATATACACAGAAAGCAGCGGTGTGTATGGGTGCCACACAGACCACCCAGCAGTCCACGTGCCCCTGGGCCCTGACTCAGTGGAGACAATGTCTTCACTTGGACCCGGAGCTGGAGGGAGCTGCTGACCCCGGGAGTTGACATCACTTTTCACAAAGGCTGGGAGGGTGAGCGTAGGCGAGCAGGAACCTCCTCTAACATAGCACCATCCTCAGGGTTTCCTAGATGGGCTGTGGGCTGCAGGCGAGCCCCCCCCGGATTAAAGACAGAAGTGCTGCTGGCAGGCATGTGAGCTGAAGGGCAGAGTACAGAGAAAGCCTCAAGTACCCCCCTTAGGTCTTTGCCAAACCATAGCAGCCACAAAAGGGGAACTAGGCCCCAGTTGTGGTTAAGGTGAAATTTATTCAGTGGAGCTGTTTGCAATGGGGGTGAAGGATGCTGTGTATGGAGGCACTACCTTGTCCAGGGACACAGGCAGTGTGGCCCAGCAGAGAAGGGGAGCAGGGGAGGGTTTAGGGGCAGGGAAGGAGATGAGGATGTTAGATGAGGGGAGCCAACCCTGGCAAGTCCCAGCTCCACTTCTGGGCTGCCAGAGATGGGGCGTGGGGCCAAGCATCATCCCATTGCAACAAATAAGTTAAAAATCAAACTGGCAACAGTCCAGGAAAACTCCAGGTGGGAAAATGGGTTAAGAGCCTTGGGGGTGGTTTCCTGTTTGAGATTTCACCCTAACGTGCCATAAACCTGATATGAAAGGAAAAACCCATGAGCAGCAAGAAGACATGTTAGAAATAGCACCAGGTTCCTTCTGGGGGCTGGTGGGCATGTGGCCTCTGCCACTGTGGGCAGGGCAACAGCTGGGCCGAGCTGCTGGGCAGCCCTATCTGCTGAGACACTGACCATGCCTACACCTTTGGCTGCCCTCCCACCTTGCCACTGGCCATGTCGTGGGCACCTGCGGAGAGAAGTGAGGTGGTGTCAGGGCAGAGGCAGAGGACCAGCATTGTCCCCCTGGCTCTGCACTGGCCAAGTCTGCGTCACGCTCTCAGACCTGCTGGTGCCAGCAGCCATGCCTACCTGCCCCTGGGTGCTGCCCACAGTGCAGCTCACACTCCTCCTTGCTGTCGAAGCGGTTGAGGTTGCCATGGCAGCCGCTGTAGACGAAGGGCCGGCACTCGGTGACTCTTTGGTTGTAGTACCACCGCAGCGTGTAGCGCTGGCAGTTCCCCTCATCCAGTGGCAGGCCGCAGGGCTCAGCTGCAGGGGGCAAGCTGTGATGGTAAGGGCAGGCAGAAGCCAGTAGCCCACCAGTGGTGGAGGCAGCCTAACCCATTTGTCAGAGGAGAAAACTCATGAAAGGCATAGGNTTCTAGTCTGGGTCATTTTACAAAGTGTGGGGGGGCGGGTAACTCCCAAACCTACATCAGTGGGGGATGACTCCCTGCTGAGCATGGACATGATGTGGCTGAAGGGAACATCTCTGTTCCGTGCCTAAGTGCTGGGAGTTAGGGCAGAAGATCATAGAATCATAGAATGGTAAGGTTAGAAGGGACCTCAAAGATCATCTAGTTCCAACCCCCTGCCATAGGCAGGACACTTCCCACTAGTACAGGTCACTCAAGGCCTTGTCCAACCTGGCCTTGAACACCTCCAGGGAGGGAGCATCCACAACATCCCTGGGCAACCTGTGCCAGTGTCTCATCATCCTCACTGTAAAGATGCCCCTCTGGGCAAGCCCTCTCCCATCAAAGGCTTGAGGTAGAGCTGGAAGAGAGGTGGCACAGGGACACTACAGCTACAGCATCTCTTGGAAGGGTACTGGAGAGACACTCCACATACTGCTGCTGCCACCACCAGGCCTTCCCTGCTCTTCTGGGGATTTTAGGATGACCTCCTGCAACCCATGACCCCGTAGCACAGGAAGCCTGGCTCAAAGGCAGCAGGTCCTACCAGCCCAGCACATCACCCATCCGTGCTGGTGAAGGCTTCAGTAGGGGTCCAGAGAGTGAGGTGTGCACAGCACTGTGATGGGGAACACACCACCCACCTGGGTGACAGAGGGCTGCAAATCCCAAATACCCCCAGCCAGAGGGCACAGGGACCCACAGACAGGTGAGATGTGGAAACACCACCCCAGCAAAGCCCAGGTGGCCCTGCAGCCACACCCAGTGGCTCCATCTTCTGTGCCAGGCAAGTGCAGCGAAGCTCACCATCCATTGCAGGCTGCTCCAAGTGCTCCATCTCCAGACCCTCATCATAGTCTTCCTCCTCGTCATATTCACTGTCGTACTCGAGGTCATCGGTGTCAAGCATGACCTGCGTGTCCTGCCCTAGGAGACAGCACTGGGCATGAGCAGCCCTTGCCTCCTGCACCATCCTGTCTGTCCTGCTGCCCCACAGCAGCCCTTGCTTCCCACACTATCCCACACTCCCAGCCGCAGCCCCTGCCCTGCACGCCCTGCAGGCACACAGCATACCCCCATGCATGCTGCAAGCAGAGCTCACATGCATGCACACAGTCATGGCTGCCCTCTGCTCTTTTCATTCTTTCATTAACCCCCTTGGGACTGGACACTGATGGATTATCCCTCAGTGTCTGAAAGCTGAAGGCAGGGACATGAATGGCCCCACACTTGGAGTAGGTGAAAAGGAGGGATGGGAATTGAAAGCATAAGAGATGACACTCAACACTCACCCTCCTCTTCCTCAGCATGTGACAACTTGAGCACGGGCACTGCACTGCCAGTGGGGAAAGGATGAGTGGGGAAGAGCCCTGCAAGAAGGGACACAGCCAAGGCATCAGGGAGGAAGCAATGGGATCCAGGGCTTCATACCATGCCTCCCGTGTGGAAGTCACCTCTAGCAGGTGGCGAGCAGCCCAGCACTGCTGCAGCCTGCTGGAGTACGTGGCCAGGGATGAGGGACCAGCGGACAACCTCTGCTGCACTGCAGATGAGGTCTGCCAGGGGGCTCCCAGAGGAGGCACAAGCAGGAGGAGCTGCTGCCCAGTAAGACAGTGCCCACTTCGAGCCCAGCAGGATGGGATAGGGATGACGATCAGCATGGGGAGGCATACATGCCCCCGGGGCCAGATCTTCTATGTCTTCTGAGCACTTCATCACCTGTCTGGCCATGCTGCCTCTCCTGGCGGACGATTCTTCCTCCTCCCTGGGTAGAGGGGAGGCTACTCCTGGCTTGAGCCCCCCAGCCTCCTTGAAAGAAAGCATCCACTTCATCTCAGTCCACACCTTGCCCCTGTCTCTTTAGCCCACCCTCCCTTCCAGCCATACTGAGCCCTGCAAGCCGGCCTGCCCCAGCTCCAGCAACCAGGCATGGATGTGATGCATTTCACATAGTCCCTACTTGACTGGCAGACCCTGCAAGCACCTAGACCCCATTGGCACCAACTCGAGCCAGCTGCTTCTGGGAATCTCTCCTTCACCATCACCTCTGCACACACCATCCCTTCTCCCTGGGCACAGTTCTCATGCTGATGCTGGCCCTGACTGAGGGGTCCAGGAGCAATCCAGCTGCCTCCAACCCACCCAAAATCAGCGGCACACCTGAGTGCATGGACCCCTTCAATGCCACACATGCAGGGCAGGGTGGTAGGAAGGGAGAGCTGCAACCTGAGTGCTCACGTGAATCCAGACGCCGTGGGAAATGGCCTCCACAGGCTGCAGGAAAGAAGGGACAAGGGATCAGAGGCAGCAGGGCCAGACCCCCACCAGACCCCAAGACCCAGAGCACCAGTAGGGGATGCTCACCACAGTGCTGGCTCATCTCCTGCCTGACAAAGGCACGGATTTCCTCCTCCTGCCGGGTACGAAGAGGGACAAAGGATCCAAAGTGCAATGGGAGATAGTGCAATTAGGAGGAAAAATCCTTTCCTCAGGCCCATATGCCAGAGCAGAGCCCAGGGATGAGGGAAGATCCTCCCTCAGGGTGAGATGGGACCAGGGTTCCATCTCACTCTGGTGACCTGAATGGCAGGAGCCTGTGGCAGCTCCTCCCAGATCCTTACCCTCATGCCTGGCTCCCCTTTCTCCCCACGGAATCCCTGGGTGCCAGGACTGCCCTAGGAACAAGCAGAGGGGAATTGGGAGGCTGTCCTTGGCTGGGTCTTGCCTACCCAGTGCCAGGCACCTGCTCACTCACCTGCTCTCCTCTCTCACCCGGAATGCCAGGCACACCGCGGGCCCCTGGCACCGACTGTCCAGGGGGGCCTCTCTCTCCCTGCAAAGGATAAGTTCTTGCTATCTGGCTGGTGGCTCTGCAGCCTCTCTGCTCACCTCAGGGCCATGGATATGCTGCTTTACCCAACCCCCTCACCCTGTGGACTTCTGGGGCAGGATGGGTACAGCTGAGCCCCAGGACAAGCAAGATCCCAACACCCCAGGCACCATTCCCTGGACAGCGGGACACAAAGGAGGACCTCAAACCCAGTGAGCTCAAAGTGTGGGGACAGAACTGGAACATGGCTCCTGATGCCACCAGTTCCTTGCCCACTCCAGGGACAGGCCCACCTATGGTGAAGACTCACCTTCTGGCCCTGCATGCCCTCAGGACCTCGGGGGCCAACACTCCCTGGGGGTCCAGGGGGACCAGGAACACCATCAATGCCCCGTGGACCAGGGCTACCTATAATGCCTGGGGCACCCTGCAGTAGGGAAAGCAGAGAGTCAGGTTAGGGGTGTTGGAGGCCCTTGCCCCACAGCAGCCACTGTATCTTCCAGTCCCACAGCTGGGCAATCCCCAAAGGACCAACACTGATGCCTTCTTGTGGAGCAAGGATTTGTTGTCAGTTTTAGTTTAGCAACATCATTTAGAGTGGTGCTGGATGGCTCTTCTGGGAGCAGAAGGCTCCATTGTGCATCAAGGCTGGATGCTGGTAAAGGCAGCACAGTGCAAGGCACCATCCCTTTCCAGCCTGCTCACCCGGTCTCCTTTCTCCCCCTGGTCTCCTTTGGCTCCCTGCTGCCCGTCGAATCCCCGGTCACCCTGCAAAGAGAAAGGAGCAGGCAGCAGGGGACAGGCAGCCAGGGGACTGAAGTGCCAGCACAGCTTTTCCCAACACTGCCCTGACCTACCTTGGGTCCCATGAGCCCCTCCTTCCCGGGAATGCCCGGTGGTCCCGACAGACCCAGCTCTCCCTGGGGCACAAAGCAAATGTCTGTCAGCCACCAGCTGCACATCCCTGTCCCTCCTCAGCATCCCCGTGGTGCTTACCGGCTCGCCTTTCCTCCCTGTCAGCCCTGAGCGCCCCGGGATCCCTGGCTCTCCCTACAGCGGACAGGAGAGAGGCAGCGTGGTCAGTCCTGCGTTCCTCAGTGCTCACCCCAGAGCTACAGGCAGAGGAGGGGATCCCGTGCCCTGGCTGCAGGGCTGAGCTCCAGCCTCAGCCATCTCCCTGCTCCCACTGGCTAGCAGAGGGGTTCCAAAGGGCCGCGAGCCTCCAGGCACCATCCAGGCTGCTGCAGCAGCCAGTGGGCACCCACTCACCTTATCGCCCTTGTCCCCATCGAGGCCACAGGCACCTTTCATGCCCCGGTCACCCTGTGAGGACAAGGAGGGGAATCAGAGCCTTGCTGAGCCTGGCCTGAGGAGCACTGGTGGCCAGAGGGACCGACTCACCTTGGGACCACGCATGCCCAGAGGTCCTGTGTCGCCCTTCTCTCCCCGGGCTCCAGGGACTCCGTTGCGGCCGGGCTGGCCCTGCAGAAGACACACAGTGTGAAGGGGATGCACTCCTGCCCCGTGGTGGGGTGGTACCGGTGGTCTTGGCTCCTCACCGGCTCTCCAGGCTCTCCTGACACTCCAACCTCTCCCTGCGGAAGGCAAAAGTGTTGGTTAGGGCAAGCAAGGGGGATAGTACCCCCAGCATGTCCCCAGCACCCTGCCAGTGGCAAGAGGTGTCCAGCTCTTTACCTTTTGCCCACTAGGGCCACGTGCCCCGGGGAAGCCTGTGGAGCCCTTCTCACCTTGCTCGCCCCTCGCCCCCTGCAAGCAGAAACCCAGATGGACACAGGGTAGGAGGGGGATGCCTGACGACAGAATGGCCATGGTGGCCTCCAAGGCCAGCTCTGACAACTCCCCTTGCCATGGTGCCAAATACTGTGCCAGAGCACCCACAAGCACCAGCACATGGGGTGCAGGGATGCCATCATGCCCTGGTCCTTCTGTCCATTGCCCTCTCTTCAACCCTCCATGGTCCCCAAACTCAGCAGACTCCAGCTCCACAGAACGCCCCCCAAGCCCTGTACCTTCTCTCCAGGCATGCCTTGCTCCCCCTTGTCGCCCTTGTCCCCTTCCAAGCCCTTCAGGCCACGCTCGCCCTGTGGAGAAGGGACCACAGGAAGGAGTCAGAAGACAGGGAGATGTTCAGATGAACAGATGGGGTGGGGAGGACAGATGCCCCGGGGCAGGGACATGAGTCTGTAGAGTGGCTAAAGGAAAGGACACGACATGCTCTGTGAATGAGGGTCCCTCATCTGCAGGAAGCACTGACAGCATTTCTGGCAGGCAGAGGTGTGTGAGGGGTTGTCCTGTGCCACTCAGGAGAGGGGGTGCAGGATCAAACCTCTCGGGCTGAGAGCTTCCTTAGGCCAGAAGCAGGGCAGGCAGGGCCCTGGGGAAGGGGATGCGCAGGACAGTCCCTGCCCATCAGACCAAGAAGGACAATGCAGAGTGGAGCAGGCAGTGTCTCTTACCGGCTCTCCCTTGCTGCCTCGTGCTCCAGCAGGCCCCTCCACCACCATGGTATCACCCTGCACCCAAAGATGTGTGGGGGTGTATGAGGAGGGTGGGCCAGTGCTGCTGCCCTCTCTCCCACTGGCCCCTGCCCCTGGGACTCACCTTGTCTCCTTTGGGCCCTGGGGCCCCAGCATCTCCCTAAGAGGAAGGGGAAATGGTGAGACACTGCAAGGGTGCACAGTAGGGAGCAGGAAACACCTCCCTGAGGTCCAATCCCCTGGGACCCTAGTCTGTGGGGGCACATTATTCACCCACCCTGGATCTCCAGCCTGCAGGATCCCTTACCTTGTCTCCACGCTCCCCTCGGTTTCCAGGCAAGCCCTGTGGGAGACAGGAGAAGGGTGGTCAGGGAGGAGCCTGGCTGGGGGTGCAGCTGGGGGTGGAGGCTACTTACAGCTGGCCCTCGATCTCCTTCTGGTCCTGGGCGCCCATCTTCACCCTGCAAGAAAGAAATGTGAGAAAGGAGTCTGGGATGGGAGCACCTGCAGTGTCACCCTACCCTGGGGACTGGCACAGTGCTGGCTCCCTGTCCCCTTAGGGCTGGCACACTGGAATTTCCCATTCCTGGTGGTGGGGACAAGAGTGGCTGTGGTGAAGATGCAGAGGGAGTGTGTGGTACCTACCCGTGGCCCTGGGTCTCCACGCTCACCTCTGGCTCCTGGCAGCCCAGCCCCAGGGGCGCCCTGCAAGGGTAAGGCAAGAGCTTATCCCTGTCCTTGTTGTCTACTGCTCTTCTCAGCCATGCCATGTCCCCTCCATGCCAGGGGACACCCCACAGACCCACCACCACTACAAGTGCCCAACACAGAGCAGGCTTCTATGTGCCATCATCCAGAGTGGTTTCAGCATCCCTCAGGGGTGGCTGCAGTAGGGACACCCCTCAAAGGGGTGGCCCCCACATGCTTCATGATATATTGCTGTCCCTCTCCTACCTTGTCACCCTTCAGGCCAGAGGCCCCTTGTATGCCCTAAAAAAAAAAACAAAGGGGTGAATGAACCACAGGAGGAAGGCAGTGTCAGGTGCTCCACAAACCATCCCTGGGGCTCTCACAGTAGCTTCTGCCTTGTGCCAGAGCCCCTGGCAACTCCCAGCCTCAGCAGGTGGGGTTGGGAGGTGCAGGGTAGGCTCCCATCACACTGCCCAAGCTGGTGAGAGCCAGGGCAGAGCCTGCACTGCCTGCGATGCTGTGGCACTGAAGCCCCTTACTCACAGCTGGCCCAGGGGGCCCTGCAGGTCCTGGTGGTCCAGAGGTGCCATCTCTCCCTGGAAAGCCAATCATTCCCTGGCAGAGAAACGTTGTGAGCAGTCAGGCACCATGGCTAAGGGCTGGTGGGATTTGCGAGGGAACAGTCTGGCACTGTCTGAGAGTCCAGGGTCACCTAGACCAGAGAGGCTGAGCACTGGCTATAGCCTTTACCCTCTCTCCTGGGGCACCTGGTGGGCCAGGCTGCCCATTATCCCCTCTTAGGCCTGGCTGTCCTGGTGTCCCAGCAATGCCTGCTAAACCTGGAGGTCCTGGTGGTCCTGGCAAGCCGATGTCACCCTGCAGCAGGGAGGAAAAAGATAGGGCCCAGAGAAGCAGCCTTCAGGAGTATGGTCCTTCCATGACTGGCTGAGCCAGGGCAGCACCTGGGTGTCAGGGGCGTACACAGGGGCACAGTGAAAGCCAGGGTGACACGGATGGAGGCAGGGCTTACCTTCAAGCCTGGAGGCCCATCCTGTCCTGGAGGTCCCCGCAGACCGACACCTGGTGATCCCTGTGTGGTGGCAGAGCACACACTGTGTCCCCTGGCTGATGGGCACAGGTTTGCTGAGGGTAACATGCCACTCAGATTTGCCCCACAGGGCTGGGAGGCACCCCACTGCCTGGGACCCATGGACACTTACTTTCTCTCCTTTGGCTCCAGAGGATCCCTTGGCTCCCTGTGAAGACACCAAACCACCACACTCACCTGTATGGTGAGTGGTAGGGGCACAGGTCCCACTTGACAGCACCTGTTGCCCCCAGCACTAACACCATGACCCTCCTACTCACATCTTCCCCAGGATCCCCTGGCTCTCCAGATCCTCCTGGCTCTCCCTGACAGGGAGAAACAAGCAAGAAGCAGAGTTAGGGGACAATGTGAAGGGGGAATGGCTGCAGTCAGACACCCTCCTGCCATGGGCAGGCAGTTGGAGCTCCCTCCCCACCAGCCCCTCAGGGCAGTGCTCACCTTCTCACCCTTGGGGCCTGGCAAGCCTCGGTCACCCTTGGAGCCCTAGCAGGGGGAGAGCAACATTAGGGGAGCAGGGTGGCCACAGGACTGGCTCACCCCCTAGAAGGTGTGGGGTGGTAGTGGCAGGGGGGAATGAGGTTAATGAGGAGGGGACAAGGTTGGTGGGGCCAACTCACAGGTTCTCCCAGCAGCAGATCCTTCAGCAGTGCTGGCTCACCCTGCAGTGACACATGGGTGCTCAGGGGTGCTCACAGGAGGCACTAACACCCTGCAGACCTCTGCCTGCCCTGAGGACTTTGGCAGCACTCAGAGGTGGAGGTTGCCCTGCCTTGTACCCTGGCTCCTTACCTTCTCACCTTTGGCACCAGGAGGGCCAGCAATGGCCTGGAGTACAGGAGAGAGAGACCACAGGTGAGCAAAGCTGCATAGGGATGCTCCCTCTCATCCTGGTCTGGGAATGATGGGGAAGTTCCCAGCAGCTCTGGACTTACCTGCCCAGGGGCTCCAACATCCCCTGGCTCTCCCTTCGGACCTGCAGGCCCTGAAGGTCCTGGTATACCCTGGCACAAGCACCACAGCTCTCAGCCTCAGTAGCAGATACCCCAGGCTGAGCCCCATGGGGATCCTGCTGGAACAGGATGGGGTGAGCAGCAACATACCATCTTTCCAGGCAACCCGGCCTCACCATCCTTCCCTGGCACACCATCCCTGCCTGGCACGCCGGGCTTCCCGCTCTCCCCCTGTGGGCAGTAAGAGAGAAGCTGGGGCACAGGGATCCCGCAGCCCTGCCTCAGGCAGCACTGAGCACCCACGCTGATAGCCACCGGGCAGGACAGGGATGACACACTCACCACTTGTCCTGGCAGTCCTGGGACACCCGGTGGACCCTACGAGAGAGGCATGAGTAGAAATCAAGTGGCAGCTAGGGCACCAGGAACAATCAAAAAGCAGGTTGAAGAGGGCTGTGGATACTTACCCCTGGACCAGGGGGGCCGGTGGGGCCAGGCAGCCCCATGCTACCCTGGGGACCAGGCAAACCCTGCAGTGGGAACAGCCACATCAGAGAGGGGACAGCTGGCACAGATGAGACCTCAGCTGCCTCTGAAGGAAGCGCACAGCAGCAAGGCTGGCCAGTTTTGATGGGGTGGGATGGCTTCGAGTGGGGCAAGAGAGTGCTGGGGGTGGGGGGTGCAGGTGCTTACCCGGATGCCAGAGCCAGGCTCCCCTGGCTCACCCTGTGAAGAGAGTGCCTGTGTCAGTCCCTCCACCCTGACCTACTGGCCACCATGGTCACAGACATGTCTCTGTGCCTACCATGGGGCTGTTCCCCAGTGCTGCCTGGATCCAAGAGGAGACCCAGACTGAAATGTCCCTTCCTTCATCTCAAAATGTCCCCAGATGTGGTCCTCCCATCAGTTCCCAAATCTAGCAAGTCTTTCTTTGGCAGATTGGATGTGGCAATGCTGATACTGATGCCATACCTTGGTCCCAGCGGGCCCCTGGGTCCCTGGTGGTCCAGTGCTGCCCTGCAAGGGACAAAGGGACATTTTATCAGGGTAGTGCTTGCTGGTGGCACAGCTCAGAGAGGGGGCAGTGAGGCAGTGCAGTCCCAGCACTGCTGCCCCACTCCTGCTCCCTGAGGGGGCTGTCATGCAAGGGGTATGTCAGCCAGGGCAGATGTCTCCCTTGTGTGACAGTCCTCTGAATGTAACAGAGGGTGGCTCCTTACTGGAGGTCCTGGGGGTCCTGGGTCTCCCTGGCTGCCCTAAGGAGAGGAAGAGATGGGGTCACTGCAGGGGTAGGTTTCCCCCACTGGGTCCATGGGCTGTCCCCCGGCAGAGGAGACCCAGGCAGCACCAGTGGCTCTGGTAAGCACCTATACCATGGGAGGACAAGCCTGGCCAGATCTTGGCAAGATGCCTGGGGTGAAAGACCCATCAGGGCAGCAGAGTGGCCCCCATGGCTTCACCAGCACTCATGGCTAGAAGCCCCCAGCTGCATGCTGAACCAGCAGAACACAGTGACTTTGCGGGGGGACACACACGCAGACACCTACCGGGCGTCCCAGCACACCGGGGAAACCTGGCAAGCCCTGCAAAGAACCACATCAGAGACGGGGGTGAGTGGGAACCTGCTACCTCAAAGCAGTCCTGCCTGCCCAGCAGGGGATGATCCCCATTTCTGCTGTATGGTACCCAACTCAGGGTACTTATGGGGAGGGGGGCATGAAGTCCCATAAAGCCCTTTGGGCTCAGTGTTGGTGGGGAAAGGAGGTAAATAAGATGTGAATGTTCCCACTGATGTGGGCGGCAGCTAGTGTGGGACTGCAGGACCTTCCCCACATCCCAGCCTGCATCCCATCACCATGTCCCCGCTCACCGGCTTCCCCTCGGGGCCAGCCAGCCCTCTCTCACCCGGGAGGCCCTGGAGCAAGAGACAGAGACAAGGTTAGTGCCAGGTTGGAGTCCGGGACCAGCAAAGGTGGGGGGACTGTAGTACTCACTGGGGCACCATCTCTGCCCTTCTCTCCAGGCTCCCCTCGCTCTCCTCGCGAGCCACCATCACCCTGCAGTGGGGACAGGAAAGACGCTGGGTCATAGGACAAACAGGCACCTTCCTGTTCCCCTCCAGGGCCTAATAACACCCAAGAAGGGGTGGCCCCAGCAGTGACCCCGCCGAGGACTTTGCTCCATATGGCTGCCACATCGGCAGCAAGAGACTTAAAACCTCAGACCTTATCTCCTTTGGGTCCCCTCTCGCCATCGGCTCCTGGCTCACCCTGTGCCAGGGAGAAAACAGATGACATCAGCCCCCACCTCTCCCCTGAGGATACCTGCCCCACTATTATCCATAGTCCCAGCCCAGCTCATCACATTGTCGCCCTTGGCTAACCTTCACTCCCTTGGGTCCGGCAGGGCCACGCTCACCTGGGAACCCCATCAGGCTGCCCTCCACCATGTCTGCCTGCGGGAAGGGCATATAGTCAGGGATGGTACCAAGGGACCATAGGAAGGTCCTCTGAGGGGCACAGCCCTCCCCAAGCCCCTATGTTAGGGGACTGGATGTGACTATCCATCACTGGAAGTGCAGGCTGGCACCCCTTGGGGACAATACCCAGTAGCAGTCATCACCTACCTTGGCCCCTGGGGGCCCTGGGGGACCGGGCAAGCCATCTCTGCCCTGGGAAGGCGAGAAAAATAGGTTGAGCATCAAAAGGACAGCAGAGCACAGATTGTAGAACCACAGAATAATAATGTTTTGTGTTGGAGTGGACCATTAAAGGTTACCTAATCCACCCACCCCTCCAGCAAGCAGGGACATCTTCCGCTAGAGCACTTTGCTCAGAGCCCCATCCAGCCTGACCTTCATTGTTTCCAGGCATCGGTTCTCTACCACTTCTCTGGGCAACTTGTGCCAGTGTTTGATCACCCTCAGTGTTAAAACTTTCTTGCTTGTATCTAATCTGAATCTTAACTAAAAGAGGGTAGATGTAGTCTAGAGGAGAGCAGGGACTGCATCCAGATCCTGGCTCACCTGCTCACCACGGTCACCTTTCTCACCACGGTCACCCTGGAAAAACAACACAGTGGCCATCACAGGGCTGTCCCCAGACCCCTGGACCAGATTGCACCATGCTCCTGCACACACTCACCTTCTCACCAGGCCTGCCAGCCTCCCCAAGCTCCCCAGCACGGCCTGGTACCCCAGGGATGCCTGGCTTACCAGGCTCCCCTGGCTGCCCAGGTGGCCCCTCAGGACCCCGCTCGCCAACAACACGGCCCATAGGGCCCTGGGGACCAGGGGCACCCAGTTCCCCTTTGTCACCTTTGGGTCCTCGCTCACCAGGAAAGCCTAAGGAGCCCTGCAAAACATAATGCCATGCTTCCAGAGCCAGCCTTGTGCCAGGGACTGTCAGCCTTCCCCAAGCACCCCAGGGTTGAGCTGGCTGAACATCCCCCCAGCCAGCTGAGGCAGGGGGCCAGGGGAGAGTGAGGCAGCACGTCTGGGCATGGCATTGAGCCCAGCTCCACTCACCTCTCGACCTGGAGGGCCTCTCTCCCCTGGCTCTCCCCGGCTGCCCTTCTGGCCCCGCAGCCGTTCAGACAGTGGCACAAATGAGTCCGAGCTCCCATCATATGCACCTGTGAGCTCCTTAAGGGATGAAATCTAGGAGGGAGGAAAGAGCAACTGCTCAGAGGTCATGCTCCCCAGCCACACTGGCACTTTATGGCCCTGCCAACCCATCCATCCCACGTCACTTGGGTTTCCCAACATCTCCTATATCTCCACTCCTGCTTCTGTGTGGCAAGAAGAGCTCCCAGCCCAACAGCTGGGAACTACATACCTTGATGCCAAGTGCTTCCAGGCTACGTTCAATGTTCTGCAATAAAGAGACATCAAAAAGAAGTGGGTGTTGGCCTGCTCCCACCATGGGGGTTGTGGAGGGTCCTCCATACCCCAGGGCTGTCATCCAAGTCCAGCAGGTCAGGAGGGACTCACCACTGTAGTCCCAGGGTCTCCACGTGCTCCAGGGTTGCCAGGTCGCCCCTAGGTTTGCAGAGCAAGAGGGAATGAAAAGATGTACAGAAGTGCAGTAGATGAGCAGTGCTGATGCTTCCCTCAATAGGTTTCAGAATTCACACTGCTAGTGCTACCTGGACCACCACCCTGAGGTGCTTGCAGTTCATCAGGCTCTGGGCCAGGTACTCACCGGCTCCCCTTGCAGTCCAGGCTCCCCTGGGTCCCCCTGAAACACAGAAAAGGCATCAAGAGATGCAGAGCCAAGCTGCCCAGTCCTCTCTCCAGCACCAGGGTCCAACCCTGCTGGCCTCAGGGCAAGAAGTCCCACCAAGGACTTGTCCCCTCTGGCACAGGTTCCCCAGACCTTTGCCTTGGAGGCTTCAGGGGCTGGAGCATACCTACCTTTGGTCCAGGCACTCCACGGAGGCCTGGCGAGCCCTGGAAGACACAGAGGTGGCAATAGCACCCAACACCCTTGGACATGGGGCAGTGCCCCAAGAGAGGCATGGTCAGGGGTCTTGCCCACCCCACAGAAGCATGGGCTCTGGAGGTTGGGTGGAACCATGGGCTCAAGGTATACACACCTGGCCTGGGGGACCGACCTGCCCTGGGATGCCAGGGAGGCCAGGGGGGCCAAGAGGCCCTGGCACACCTCTGTCCCCCTGCTCACCCTTGGCACCGTTGTGGCCCTATCAAGAAAACCGTGTCACCCCCAGGACCTGGGTGCCCAGGTGTTCCTGGTGGGGCTATGTACCCAGCACTCCCATCACCATGCTCCTCACCTCTCTGCCAGGGGGTCCTGTGTCACCTTTGTCACCCTAACCGGAGAGAAAGGAGTTAAGGGGTTGCTGCCCCATCCACATACCCCAAAACGATATTCCTGGGCCCAGGCAGGGGGAAGCCACCAGAGGTGTGTAGATCATGCAGGTATCATGCAGGGACCACGTGGGGACCATGCAAGCACCACCCAGGACTTGGCTACTTACCTTTCTCCCATCTTCTCCTGGTGTGCCATCTTCTCCCTGGGGACACAGGCTATCAGTCAACACCCAACTCAACCGCTTTGGCATGGAGTTTGGCTCAGAGCATGGGGGTTCTTTGCCACATCCCCACCTCGCCTCTATGTTGTAGTGGGATCACTGACCCTCAGGACCCCCGAGCAAGCCCCAGAGTCAAGCCCACTGCCCCTACTCACATTCTTGCCGTTGAGGCCAGGTTTACCATCATCGCCTGGTTTGCCCTGAGAGGAAGCAGCATTAGTGAGAGAGCCCCACCCTGTGCTCCCCCCAGCACCAGCAGCTGGGATCCCCAGGGCTGGGCACAGGGTGAACCTCAACAGAACAACCTCCTGGCACTGAGTGCAGAGCACATGGGGTAGGATGTGTCCCCAAGGTGCAGGACAGCTGGTACTTACTGGGATGCCAGGTGGTCCCACGGGGCCCGTGGGACCAGGCAGTCCCTGCTCCCCACGCAGCCCAGGCAGTCCCTGCAGGGAAAGGAGATGTGGGGTGACAGGGAAAGGAGACAGGGTCGGGGAGCACCAGGCTCCAGACTGTGACCAGGATGATGACATCCTGCTGGAGACAGGGGACAGTCCGCACCACACTGCCCCGGACCAGGAGCATGAGACAGAACTGGGACATTGGTCCCTTCAAGCATGATGTTCCAGTGGGAGGCACAACCCAAACCTCCTCTCTTTCAAGGTACTTACATCTCGGCCAGGGTCCCCTTGCTTCCCCGGGTCCCCCTGCAGACAAGAAGGTGTTGAGGGCAGGGACATCACTGTTCTGCCACAATCCCCCCAGCAGCATCCATAGTTTGGAGCAGAAGAGGTCTAGGGGGATGGTTTCCCCCACCCTGTCGCCCCTCCATCCTGCAGCCCCCTGCTCTCCGCAGTCCCTCTACCCCGGGCCACGCTCACCCGCAGCCCGGTGGGGCCTGGGTGCCCAGGTTTGCCTTCCAGCCCATTGCGGCCATCCAGCCCCGGTGGGCCACGGTCCCCCTGTAAGAGAGCAGGACAGGAGAGCTGGAGCTGTGGGAAGGGATGGTGGTGCTGCAGGGCAGCCTCTGGACCCAGCCCCCTCACCTTCTCTCCTGGCAGTCCTCGATCACCAGGGTCACCCTGCAGGGGTGACAAAAGGAGTAAGCATTGTCGTCCCTAAACAGAAGCCAAGCAGGTCGTGGACCCTTTGCTCAGCCCCTTGTGAGGAAGGGGGCAAGGGGGCACTCACCCGTGCACCAGGGAGGCCTCGAGGGCCCTCCACACCCTGCAAGAGATAAACAGACTCATCAGTGGAGAATGGGGAGAAAGGAGGGCATCCTGGATGCTGACCCACCACCCCCTGCACACCAGGACCCCCGACTGTCCTGCAGAACATCATCCACCTTGCTGTTCCACTGGTTTCTCAGCAGAGAACTAGCACCTACCCTCTCACCAGGGGAGCCAGCATCGCCCCGGGCGCCCTTTGCACCATCCTCACCAGGGTCCCCAGGGTCCCCCTGCCAAGGAAGGACATGGTGGTTAGAGGGTCCTGCTCTGCTGTTGGCACAAACACCTGTTCCGAGCCCATGCTGGGCACCTCTGCTTGTTCTTTGTGGTTTAAGAGTGGGATAAGAGGCAAAGCTTACAAAATACAGCCACAAGCTGGAAAAAAAAGGGTTGCTGGGCTCAGCAAGCTCCCAGGTGGCCAGAGAGAGTTTGCAGAAGAAATGCAATGAGCAATGGCTGCTGAGCCAGGAGCCAGCTGAGTCACAGCTGGGGACTACGACCTCATCCAGCACAGAGCACAGCCCGCAGCCAGAACTGCCCGAGCCTGAGCTGGCTCATAAAAACAGAACACCCAGAGTGTGGGGGACTGCTGTGGGACTTCTGGGAGCTGGGCAGCCTCGAGCATGCTGGCTCCTTTGAGGTTCTCTGCCCTACAGGGATCTCCTGCCCTACAGGGATCTCCTGCCCTGGCACCCTTCCATCAGCCCCGGGCAGGAGCACAAGCCCATGTGCTCCCCACTCCCACATGACTCTCAGATGTGGTGCGCCAGCTCCACACGACAGGGTCTATTTTGGACAGGGAAAGCTTCATGCACCAAGACTCCAGCACACAGACAGAGCCTCGTGGGGAATGACATCCCATCACCAGCATCCCGGGGGACCCACTTGTTACCTTCTCCCCCTTCTCCCCTGCTCCTCCAAGCCCTATGTCAGCCTGTGGGGCAGAGAAAGACAGTCAGAGGAAGAGCCTGGCATCAGCCCATGGGCAGGGAGAGGGTTGGGGGCAGAGCTTACAGCTCGTCCTGGGGGTCCAGGAGGCCCCTGGAAGAAGAGAAAGGGAAGAGGGTTAAGAGGAGCTGGTGAGGCCTCTGGGAGAGGGCTCACTCAGGGGTGGGAGTCAGGCGCATGGCTCTGCATCGCTCACCGGCTCCCCACGGTCACCCTTGCTCCCTGGTGCTCCAGGGCTGCCCTGTGGGAGAGAGAGACAGGGTGAGGAGAGGAGGGAATGGGGAACTTATGGGCTGGTGGGTCTTGTGGGGTGGAGGTACCCCTAGAGCAAGTGTGGGTGTGGGGAAATGGGGTCGGTGGAGTGGTCAGTGCCCACAGGATGGTGGGTACACATCAGGTGGTACTTACATTCCTGCCTTCAAGACCTGGGTCCCCTGGGTCACCTTTCTCCCCAGGGGGACCACGGTAGCCAGGAAGGCCCTGGATGGGGGCAGAGGGAGGGTATCCATTAGTAGGAGCCACCCCAAGGCCACTTGGCATCTGAACCACATCAGGGTGCCTACCAGCCCCAAACTTACCCGTGGGCCCCTGTCTCCAGGTTTGCCAGGCAGACCTGCTTCACCCTGTGGCGAGAAAAGGGGTGAATGGGGGGCAGTAGGGAGGGAACCAGTGGTCTTGGGGGGCCCTCACTTACCGGAGTGCCTTCATCACCCTTCTCTCCACGTTCCCCCTGCAGCACAGGTCAGCAGACATCAGCCACGGGGAGAAAAGCACAAGTCACCAGCAACCCCCTGCTCCTCACAAGCCCCTCAGCTCTCTAGGGCCACAGTGCCCCATGGAACCTGGTTCTCCCACCCCCTTGTCCCACGCTACCTCCTTGCCACGTAGCCCAGTCTGTCCTGGGATGCCTGCTCGGCCTGGCTCACCCTTCTCTCCTGGCTCCCCTGGGTCACCCTAGGCAGGGAGGGAAGGGGCAAGGCGTCAGAGAAGCATTGGGAGGGCGCAGGGTCTGCCAGAGATCAAAGGGGCTCAGCATGGCACTCTCCACTCCTTGGAACAGTGCTGTGCCATGGCCTGCAGGGACAGCCCCTCCGGAGCCCAGCAGATGGACAAGATGGATGGACAGGACAGGGGGCAATGCCTCCTGCAGAGACATTACCTTTGGGCCACTCCTGCCAGTGAGGCCAGTGATGCCCTGGTTGGTGGAGAAGGAGAGAACGTGTCACTGGGCACTGGAGTAGACCCGAGCCGAAGAAGAGACTGAGGCCATGTGCTGGTGCCCCCGGGACAGGAGCCCTGCCAGGCCCTGGGGTGCATGCAGACTCACCCGATCACCCTGCTCGCCTTTGGGGCCAGCTGGTCCTGGAATGCTCAGACCAGGGGCACCCTAGACATGAAAAGAGGCAGCTTGGAGCTAGGGCACAGGCACCATGAGCCCGGAGGGACTGTGCTCCTGTTCCTCTCATCCCCAGGCAGTACTCACACGGGCACCTTTATCTCCCACATCACCCTTGGGGCCAGGAGGTCCTTCTGGTCCTGGGAAGCCTCTGTCACCCTGTAGCAGACAAAATGGCACTACCAGCCCCCCACCCCCATGTCCCTGGCTGCAGATGCAGACAGGCATCTGCTCAGGTCAATGCCCAGCTGTGCAGCCCTCCTCCTCAGCCCATGATCATGCCCAGGAAGTGCCAGCACAGGGCTAGGGAGCACACCCAAGGCAAGGTTACCTTCTCTCCTCCAACACCAGCCACACTGGGAGCCTAATAGAGAAGCAGAGACCATGCTGCATGCTGCCCACAATTCCCTGTCTTGGGGCTGAGACAAGCAGAGGTGGACTTGCCAGGCAGCATCACTTACTGGCTTGCCAGGTGGTCCTGGATCACCCTGCAGAGAGATGAATGTCATTGCCAGTCCCTTCCCCAGGAGTTCCCTTCCACCCCGCTGGAGTCCTGTTTTGCCCTCACCTTCTCCCCTCGGGGCCCAGCTGGTCCCGGAGTGCCCTGTGGCAAGAGAAGAGACCTCAGGGGCTGGCAGTGCCTGGGGAGGCACACTTAGGGAATGGCAGCCCCACTACTCCCAGGGTGCCAGGTCTACAGCACTGTGGCCACTGCCCCAGCTCACCTCTCTGCCCGACGGCCCCGGGCGCCCTGGGGCTCCTGCCTCACCCTAGAGTGGAGGAGGAAAAGGAAGATGTCAGAGGAATTCTCCCACCCTGTGCCAAGGCAGCTGCTCCAGGCCAGGGCAGGCATTACTCTGGCATGGCAGCAGCCACTACAGCCCACCTACCTTCTCCCCCTCAGGGCCTGGCATGCCACGGTCCCCCTGCAAGGCAAAGCATAGGAGAGTTTCAGAAAGCCTTCCTTCATGCCACACTGTGTTCTGCCCCAGAACCCTTTGGGCCTTGGCATGAAAGCCCATGCAAGACTACTGCGTTCTGACAGTAACCCCTGGGTACAGCTATCACATGGCCACAGGGCCACCAGACTCTGCCAACTCTGCCAACACTGCCAGCTGGAACAGTCCCACTCTGGTGCCATCTCACCTTCTCGCCCGTATCTCCTAGGTCACCTGGTGCCCCACGGTCTCCCTGGCACAGGAAGAAGACAGAGTCAGCTGCAACAGGACCCACAGGGCATGTGGCACATGTCCCTCTGTGGCACCCAGACCCCTTTTCTCCCCACCAAGGGCAAGCCAAGAGCATCCCTTTGGTCCCCACACCACTTACCTTCCTTCCCTGCTCCCCTGGTGGTCCCCGTGGGCCCTGCAAAAGGGGATGGAGAAGATGTCACCTCAATCGTGGCAGGGCAAATCCCCGGGCTGACAGGAGGAGGAGCCCTCTGGGGTGCCCCTGGGGCTCAGCTTTCCACCATCGCTCTCAGAAAACTCACCCGGTCTCCTGGGTCTCCAGGGCGTCCAGGCAGCCCTGGGAATCCTTCTGCTCCATCACCCTGCACATTGAGAAGGTGACAGCCATGCTCACGAGACAGGGATGCCCACAAGATGGGGATGGGTATCTCCACTGGAGAGCAGTGCAGGGTCTGCCCTCAGCATGGACCATCCTCCTGCTTCTTACCTTCTCTCCTTTCAGGCCAGGGGGTCCAGCAGGTCCTCGAGGCCCAGGGTCCCCAGGCAGGCCCTGCAAAAGAGCACAGCTCAGTCCCCATGACATAGCTCAGCTCCAAGGACACATGATGATGGTATTACTGCTCCCCTTGGCCATCCCCACTGACCCAGCGGTTGGACTCACCGGGAGGCCAGGCTCCCCTCGAGGTGCTGCCCCATCCACCAGTCCAGGGGGACCCTGTAGAGACAGGGGTCAAGTCCTGTGTGATGGCCCCAGGGGGTCAATGCATCCCAGTACCCTGGAGGAACTGCAGTGCCCTCAGGTACCCACAGAACCCTCTGTCCAAGAGGGCAGAGAAGCTGGGGAAATGCAAACACTCACCCTTTCTCCTCGATCACCTTTCTCTCCCTGAGAGGGAATAAAAAAAGCAAGTAAAGGCAGGTCTGGGCTCTTCCCATGCTCCCCTTGAACGGAACAGGGACATGCTGGGCAGCCCATCATCAGTAGTATCAAGGCAGGTGCATGCCATGTTCCTCTCCCCTGCACATGTATGCATGCATAGGCACAGCTGGTGGGGAACACAGCCCACGAGTGGGACCGGCAGGAATGCACCTGGGAGTAGCTTTGAGCTGCTGGCAGTTCCTCCTTCTGACTGTCCACACATCCCCCCAGCTATCACCACGCAGCATCAGGGGGGAATGTACCTTCACAAACTCTCCTGGAGGTCCTGGTGGCCCCATGGGTCCAAGTGGACCGGGGGGACCTGGATCACCAAATGGTCCTCTTGGGCCAGGACTCCCAGGGGGGCCAGGGCTGCCCTGCAGAAGAGATACTGCATTAGTTGGGGCTGTGGCATGGGCCAGGGGTGCTGGCAGGGACCCCTTGGCATCTTCGCCCCCATATCTACCGCTGTTCCTGGCTCTCCTTTCCGCCCTGGCAGCCCCTGTCCTCCATCCCTGATCACGCTGGGTTCCCCCTGAACGAAGAAAGGGAGGAAAAATTAGTGCCCCCATCCATCACGTTGTGTTCCCGGTGCAGGATGGAGGCCAAACTCCCACGAGGCCACGAGCCCAGCAGGGAGGCACCAAGTACCAGGAGATGCCAGGGGCTGAGATGTACCCACCAGGGTCCCATCACTCCCTGCGGACCCCATGGGGCACCCTTGTGCCCACCACCTACCGGCTCTCCTTTCTCCCCCTTCGGGCCAGAAAGCCCTGTTGGCCCCCGTGGGCCCTGGGAAGGAAAGATGAGAATGAGGGATGAGGTGCATGGAGGAAGCAGGGCTGGGGAGGGATGGGCCATACTTACAGGATCTCCTCGGGGTCCAGGGATGCCTTGGGTGCCCTGGAAAACAACAACTCAGGATGTGAATGTGTGTCCCTGCCAGGCAGGGAAGCAAGGATGGGCTGGATGGGATGCCATAGGATGAGACACAACAGGGGTTCCAGCCATGGCAAGGACGGACAGTCCCTGCCCAGTACACTTGGCCTGGGACACAAAAAGGAGACAGCAGGGATCCTGCCAGCTACAGAGATCCTCTGGCATAAGGCAAGGGTAAGCAGAAGCCTGCTCAGGGAGCAGGCAGGGTGATGGGAAAAGCACACCAAGCAGAAGCAAACCCAAGGAACACCTCCACTCACTGGTTGGCCAGGTGATCCAGGATTCCCAGGGCGGCCAGGGCTTCCTGGTGTCCCATCAGCTCCAGGGAATCCCTGTGGAAGAGAGGAGCACCCTGACACTGCGAGACACCCCCAGTGCCCCAGGCAGTGCTGGTCCCAGCCCTATGAACCCAGGATAGTCCTGTGGCAGAGCTGACTCCTAGGATGCCTTTTCCCTGCATGCTGAGCTGGGTTATGAAGGAGCAGTGTGGGGCTGAACTGGGGCTCTCCAGGGGCATACCCCCTCCAGCATGGGCAAGGAAGAGAAGGGAGGGATGAGAGGTAGAGAGGCCCCATGCAGCCAGGTTCTTGTGCCCCAGAGCACTGGGATGTCTGGGTGAGAGGTCAGAGATACTCACCCTGTCCCCCTTCTTGCCTGGTCGCTCGATGGTCTCTTCTGGCACAGTTCGTGGCCCCGGGGGTCCAGGAGGGCCAGGTGGCCCATGACGGCCCTGGAGGGACATTGGAGAGGATGGGCTCAGTGTTGGCCAAGGGATGTTCCTGGTCCACACTTGCAGCTGGACAGGTCCCTTGCCCCACACCCACCTGCCAGCAGAATAAAGGGACAAGGGAACACAGGGATCATGTCACTGCCTCCTGTCAGGGAGCTGCCCCCCCATTACCCCCTAGTCAGGATATTACCGGCTCGCCAGGGAGGCCTGGTGGCCCTGCTCGTCCTTGTGGTCCCTACAGAGATAAAGCCAGCAATGAGCATCCCCTGTGGGATGGCATCAGAACAGTTGGGGGATGCAGCCCCTCCATGAGCCACCAGATGGGGGAGGATGACATAGAAGCACTCACTGCCTCACCGCGTTCTCCCTTCTCACCCTGAAAGAGGACAGAGGAAAGCTTTTAGGGGCTGTATCTCCATGCTTGGCTCTCTGCTGTGCTGCTGCCATTGGCAAGCTGGGGGGGTCCCTGATCCATGCTGAGTCCCTGTGGCACAGCATGACATGGTACAGTATGACATAGTGTGGGGATGCTCACCCTGGGGCACTGTGTAGTGCAGGGCTTCGGCATTGGCTCTGGCTGGCAAAGCAAGAGAAACATTTGTGAACTCGGGCATGAGAAGCTCTTGGTCCCCACAGAGCCGCTTCCCTTCCAAACCCCCTAGGGCACCCTTGCTCCTTACCCTGGTGGAGATGATGGTGCATAGGTCATCAGTGAGCTCTCCCTCCAGCTCTGCCAGGGTGCTGCCACCATGGTATATGTACCTTGGGTCCTCACCAGTGACTATGCGCCGGAGCTGCTCTTGGTCTGCCCCCTCCAAACTCACTGCTAGCACCTGGACTCCTGAACAAAGAGCACCCTCAGCACACCACAGAACTCCCTGCACACCCTGCTGAGACCCCATTCATCCTCACCCCCAGCTTTAACATCTCTGGCTGCAGCGATGGCATCATCCCCAGAAGGGCCATCAGCCAGGACCACCAGTACTGCTGGCACATTGGGCCGGCGCCCTGCGTTGGGGCTCAGCAGATAGGTCCTGGCAAAAGTTATGGCTGCCCCTGGGGAGGGAGAAAAAGAGAGTGGTCACCGGTGTCCCACCAGCCACTGCCCTGGCTGCCAGCACAGTCCCTCACCAATGGCATTGCCGCTGGGCTCCTCATAGCGCATGGTGCGGATCTGCTCCAGCACAGCAGGCAGGTCGCTGGAGCGGTTCAGGAATAGCCAGGGCAGGCTGCGGTAGCTGTATGTGGCCAGAGCCACCTGTGAAGGTGCAGGGGAGAAGTGGGCACAACTGCTCACCCACACCCCCTGGCACCCCTACTGATGTGGCAGCATCCTACCTGCGTGCCCTCAGGGCCCAGGCGCCCCAAGGAGGACACAGTGTTGGAAAGGAGGGTACGGATGGCATCAGCACCAGAGGAACTGTCACGGGTGCCATGCACCAGGAAGACAATGTCTCCACGGGCATCCCTGCAGACTGCAAGCATGGAAGGGGTGAAGTTGCCACAGGAGCAGAGACAAGCCCATCCTGTCCCTGCAGTGTCCCCACGGTACCTGTGCGCTCGCTGACCGAGGTCTCAGCACCTGGCACGCTCCCCAGGAACGGGCGGAGGGTGAAGGTGTAGCTCTGGCCCAGGCGCAGCCCAGAGACCTGCTGGGAGCTGGCAGTACCAGGCACTGTCCTCCTTGTCTCCCCACCAGCTGCCACCCAGGAGACAGAGTTATGAGGACCAGTGAGACTCCAGACAGATGCTGCTCCCCACCCCAGGGTCACCCGCCTATCCCACCTGCGGGGGGGCTCCAAGAGAGGATGTAGCTGGAGGCACCAGGGACAGAGGTCCAAGTGAGTGTCACTGAGTCTCTCCGCACTTCTGTCACACGCAGGCTGGTGACATGGGCTGGGGCAGCTGCTGAGGAGAAGGAAGAAAGCGTGTCCCAGCCCCGTGAGACAGCTCTCACCCTGCTCCTGGCCCTCCACCCATCACACTTCCCCAGCCCAGAGCTTTGACAACCAAACCCTTTTGTATTCCTCAAAACTTCAGCCCTGCTCCAGGGCTCTGATGTCCCCACAGCCCCATGCAGTCCCTTACCAGTGACAGCAGTAACGGTGGCTGGCTCACTCTCCCGGTTGCCAGCGAAGCTGCTGATGCTGATGTGATAGCGCCTGCCTGGCTCCAAGCCTCCCAGGTCATAGGAGCTGGTGGTGGCTGGGAGCTGCTGGCTGTGCTGGGGCCCTCCTACATGGGAGGTGAAATGGGTGAGGAGGTGCAGCGCAGGGGTTAGCAGGGATGCCAGGATGCCAGCCGGCCATACTTACCCTCAGCCAGGTGCCAAACCAGGCGATACCCAGCACTGCCGGCTGCAGGCACCCAGGCCAGGAGCAGGCGGTGCTCAGAGGCCTCTGTCACACGGAAGCTTCTGACAGGGGGCAGCGGGGCTGCCTCCGCTGTGAAGCAGAGGGGCAGGTATTAGGGGCAGGGCTGCCCAGTGCCATCCCAGGGTGCTCCCTCCCACTCCAGCACTCACGGGTAGTGACGATGATGGAGACAGGGTTGCCCTCCCGGTTGCCGATGAGGGCTGTCACCTTCACAGTGTAGGAGACACCACCCTCCAGGTCAGGAATGTCAAAGGAGCTAGTGTGGCCAGGAACCCGCCGGCTGCTCTCCGAGCCTCCTGCCAAAGACCGCAGTGTCAGCCCCCCACTTTGCTGCCCTCACAGCCTGTCCCTGTCCCCATCCCATGGTACCATCTGTGCGGCTCCAGACCACGCGGTAGGCAGTGGCTCCTGGCACACCAACCCAGGTGACACGGGCAACATTGCTCCTGGACTCTTGCACCTCCAGCTGGGACACCGTCCCCACTTGCTCAGGTGCTGCAAAACCAAGATGGCCACTATGACCCCAGCTTGCAGCAAGTGGCACTAGCCACCACAGATGAGCACAGAGACTCCTTACCTGTCCGCCCCGTGGTGGTGACAGGCCTGCCCTCACGGCCATCCATGATGGCCGAGACACCAACAGTGTAGACGATGCCTGCGCGCAGCCCCTCGATGGTGAAAGCAGTGGGGTCAGCAGGGAGGAAGCGGGATTGCTCCAGGCCTAGGAGAGACAATGGGGCTGGGAAGGGGCCTGGCATCACTGACATGGCATGCTATGGTTCTCAGACTCACCATCACTGCCTCGCCATGTCAGCAGGTAGCCTCCAGCACCTGGCAGCCCTCGCCAGGTGACTCTCAGCTGGCTGGGACCGGCTTCTGTCACTCGCAGCTCCGAGACGCTGCCCACTGCTGGATACTCTGCACCGCCCCACAGCACCATGGTGTCACCTCAGGATGTCTAGAGGGGCCCTGCAGCCACCTCAGTTCCCTAAGGGCTTGTGAGGTTATAGAGGACCAACACATACCAGTGGGGGAAAAACACTGCCGGACTCCCGGTGCCAAATGCCAGCACAAACTTACTGAGGCGGATGGTGAGTGTGGCAGCACTGCCCTCCCGGCTGCCTGCCAGTGCTGAGACACGCACCAGGTAGGCGATGCCCTCACGGAGGTCACTCAGCTCCAGCCCAGTCTGGCTGCCAGGGACACGCCTTGTCCTCTCTGTGCCGTCTGCCAGGAGCAGAGCGGTGACAGACACTCAGCACCAGCTGACTGGTATCCTCTGAGTGCCACCTGTGCCTCTGTCCACAGACTCACCTTGGTTGTTGCGCACCACCACTTTGTACTCAGTGGCACCAGGGACACCAGTCCAACCCAGCCGCACCCGCCTGCCTGCCTCCTCAATGAGCCGCAGGTTCAACACCGTACCCACAGGCACCTCCACACCTGCAAGTAGACATGGTGAGGTATGGCCGAAGCCACACAGCATAGATGGCACAGCACCCATCCTCGCCCTGGGTCATGATCACAGAGCTGGGGCACTCTCATGGCCAAAGGGTCCTTGGGCTCAGCAATGCCACATGGGACATCCTTCTGTCTCAGTGGCTTGGGAGAGTGGGGATGCTTCAGGGGACCAGTGTTGCTCACCTGTCTGGAAGGTGGTAACAGGGGTGGCCACCTCCCTGCCATCATAAAGTGTGTAAAGGGTGATCCGGTACTCAGTGCCCGGTTGCAGACCTGTCAGCTGGTAGGTGTTGGCATTGCTGGGGAGTGACACTGTCCTGGGGGGCTCCAGTCCTGCGGGGATGGGAGAGTCACCACTGGCTGCCAGCACAACAGTCTGTGGAGGGGACCAGGCACTCCAAGCCCACCTGTGGCTCTCTTCCACTCCAGACGGTAGCCACGGGCATCACGGGCACCAGTCCAGATCACCTGGATGGATGTGGGGCCCAGGATGTTGGTCTGCAGCATCTGCTCCACATCTGCGTCTGTAAGAGGGACCCATTGGCTCGGCTACCATGTGCCACTCTGCTACCAGTCACTCACCCTGGCATATTCCCAGTCCCCTGCACAGAGCAGGAGCATTGTGGTGTGGGTAATGGGAGCTGGCACCCCATCCCATCTTGCAACAACAGCATCAGGAGCAGAGCCTGAGGCCAGCAATGGACTGGCATCACCCATACCCACCACCTACCTGTCCTCTGCCGTACTGTGGCTGTGGGACCCTCCAGCTGTCCAAAAAGTGGGGTCACCGTCACTACGTAGTTGGTGTTGGGCTGCAGCCCCCTCAGTGGATGTGACGTCCTCCCAGCATCCAGATCTACCCTGTGCCTGTCCTGCCCTGTGGGAGCCAGCACAGCAGTCCCTTGGGAGTCCAAGCAGTAGGTACCACCCCCCTCTCCCTTCCTTCTTGGGGCCACCAGCACAAGGAGAGCAAGCTTTGGGAGAAGCATCTACCTGTGAGGGTCGCCCAGGAGAGCCGGTAGCCAGTGGCACCACTGACAGGCTGCCAGGCCAGCAGCATGCTCTGTGCCGAGACATTGTGGACAGCCAAGTGCTGCACACCCAACAGGCGCCCTGAGGATGAGAGGTGTCTGTCACATCCCCCAGGCCAGAGTGAGGGAGGGGGCAGCTGGAAACACATCTGGTCAGGGCTGGGGAAAGTCCCTTTACCCCTACTCTGGGTGCTGAACTGCACTGAGGTCGCCAAGTGCAGCTCACATGTAGGTGGCTCCCTCAGAGCGCTCCAGCTCCAGTTCACTGGAGCTCAGATGCTTTCACCTTAACGCCTTAAATACATTGTGCTGGTTAAGGCTGCCTGGGGCAGCTGAAGCCAAAATTTGATGCTTGTAAAGGGGGCCTCACCCCTAGCACTTCTCCACCCTTGTAGAAACAGAGATTTCTTGACACACAGCATGGTACTTGAATGTACTGAAAAAAACAACTGTGCTCCTTTGATTCATATTTTTATGTTACTTGGGGAAGGCTCCAGTGAAAACACTTCCATAAGGCTATGTAGGAGCTGGGAGAAAGATCACGCTGCATCCCTTCTGGAAGCACCTTCCACGGCTCAGAGTATGACCTGCATACCTGTTCCCACCCCTGCCAGGCAGCTATGGGCCAAGCAGCCTCATCCCCATGGGACATGGTCACTGGAGGGGCTGGGAACTTATCTGTGTCCCCAGCTCAAGCCAGGCCTGCTTACGTGTCCGGGTGGTGAGAGTAGCAGGGACAGCAGGTTGCTGCATGTAGCGGGGTTGGAGTGTCACCACGTACTCAGTGTCGGGGCGCAGGTTGCTCAGCATGGCTGACTGCACGCTGGCTCCCAGGTTCTTCTCCTCTCCCTGGGCTGCTCCTAAGGAGTAGGCAGAGAGCTTCAGGTGGGCATAAGAGCACAGCATGCACCAGGCCTAGCAACAAAGGGGTATCCATGGACCAGCACCCTGCCCTAGGGATGCCAGGCAGTGCCAGGGGTGGGAAGCACTGGGAGAAGCTGGAACAGTGGCCAGGGAAGGGGTATCTGTGGGATGTCTGAAGCCAGGAAGGGGCTTCCAGATGCTGACTCTAGCCCAGGGCTCAGCTGGGACTGAGGTCTACCAATCAAATCCCCCTACCCACGCAGTGATCTTGGGGGCATGCATATGCCTGAGCTCTCAGCCTTGGGTGGGGACAGGCATGGGGCCTCCAGCATTCGTGCACACCCATACCCACGCTTCAAGCCCTGCGCACTGGAGCCTCAGGGTGCAGGAACACACACACCGCCTCCACGCCTCTGTGCACACACGTGCCCCACAGCCTGCCACAGGCACCAGCAGAGAAGGCAAGGCATGCACACACCTGCAGCACGCTCAGCATCCGCTTCTTGCATCACCCTATGCACCCTCCTATGCAAGTCCCTGCTATGGGGGCTGTCCAAAAGCAGAACATCCAGATGGCATCTGGACAGGACCACCCCCTCACAGGAGCCATCCCCTCACCTTGCACAGCATAGCTAAGGCTGTAGCCTTCTGGAGGCTCAGGGCTGGGCTGCCAGGCCAGCCGCAGGAAGGTCGGTCCAGTCTCCACTACACGGAAATCCAGAATAGAGCTGGCACGGCTCTCTGGAAGCACAGGGAACCCAGGATGAGCCTGCAGCCCCATAGGCATCCAGCTCACATTTCCATCCCTGCTGGCCATGGATACTCACGGGTGCGTGCTCGGCTGGACACTGAGTCGCCAATGCTGTTGGCATACTGGGCAGTGACAGTGACCAGGTACTCCGTCCCTGCACGCAGCCCCCGCAGCACAGTGCTCGTTTCCCGTGGTCCTAGGCTCACCTGACCAAAGACAGTATCACCCCCTTGGCATCCCCTGGCCACACACAAGGCTGTCAGGGATCCCCAGGGACTCTGAGTAGGCAGGTAGGAGTACTCACCTCCTGTCTCTCTGCCACAATGGGCTGCCCCAGCCCCGTCAGTGGCACGTGCTGTACCCGGTAACCAGTGACGGGGCCACTGGCTGCCACCCAGCGGATCAGCAGCTGGTCAAGGCCTCCCTCCAGGATCTCCAGGTTAGAGGGGCCGGTGTGGCTTGGCCCATCTGCAGGGGAGCACAGGAGCTGTTTGCTCTAGAGTGTATGGGGCAGGAGGGAGAGCTTGCCAGGGAGGCACAATCATATGCCTGCTGGGATAGTATGGCCAGGAGGGCATTTTGGGGTAGATAGGTATACTCGGGGTGAGCACAGCCTGGCACCCAGTATTATCACATCCATAACTCACAAAGATGAGTGCCCATACCCAGGTGGTGCAGAGTGCCTCCAATGGTTGTGCACACCCTGCGTGTCATCAGTGGCACCAGTGTCCCCAGCAGCTTGAAGTCACCAACATAGAAGAAGAAGGCATCAGTAGGCGTAGAGGCCACACGCATCAGCTCCTTGTGGTCAGCATTCTTGATCCCTGGCAGAGATGGAGATGATGGGTGAGAGTGGGGACCCTTCACCTGGAGGAAGTTCCCTATCACCCAGCACCAAAGCCTCACTCACCCACAGCAAAGACCTTGATGCCCTGTCTCTTCAGCTTCGCTGCTGCCCCCTCAGCATCATCCTGGGACTTGCCATCAGTGATGAGGATGCAGATCTGCAGGACCAGGCAAGAGCCATGAGACCAAAACCAAGGCCCGCAGACTGACCACATCTCTCAGTAGTTGTCCCCAAGGCCACCACTCTGCATGTACCTGAGGGACCCCAGGCCGGAGCTGAGTGGGGCCAAAGAAGTTGTCAGCAACGTAACGGAAACCAGCACCCGTCCGTGTGTTGCCGCCCTTGTAGCTCAGCTGCTGGATGGCCCTCTGGACGCTTGTGCCATCGCTGTGCTGGGAGAAGGGGAACTCCACCCTGGGTAGCATAAGGTGATGTGTAACCTTCCAGTTCTGCCATCCTGCCACCCCACAAGCTCCCACCCTGGTGCTCACCGCGGCTCATCACTGTACTGCGCCACAGCGAACCGAACTGCCTTCTCCCCCACCACCTGCACAAAGGGCCCCACCAGGTCCTCCATGAAGGTGCGGATGGCACGGAAGTTGTTTCTGCCAATGCTGGATGAACCATCCACTAGGAAGGCGATGTCAGCCTCCAGCACATCCTTGCACACTGCTGTGGGGTTGTGACAGTGCTCAGGGCATGGAGTAGCACCACAACAAGGTGATGCTTGGCCCCTCTTATTTGTCAGACTGTGTGCACCCAGTGCACTTAGCACCCACCTTGGTTCCTCTTCTGTGCTGTGGCAGCTGGGGGACCCAGGAGTGTGAGTAGCACAGCAAGGAGCAGGAACCTACCATTCATTGTGGGAGCCTGTGGGAAAGGACGATGCCACTGCTGCCCCACATCAACCCCATGCCTCTGGGGGCAGTGGTCATGGAGCTGCAGGGCTTGGGAGATCCCAGTAACACACCACATGAAACATCTGGTAGCCTCAGAAGGGTGCCAGTGCCTACCTGGGCATCACTGCTAGCACCCCAATCCTGCTTTGGGTTGGGGCGGCAGGGCCACGCCCAGCCATACTACCTCACGTTACTCCTCATGCCAGGGGAGCGCAGCACCAGCACCCATTCGGCATGCCACCTTTCTGAAAAGGGTCAGGTGAGTAGCGGCTGGCCTGCGGCTGGCCACGCAGGAGCGGTGCCCCTGGCTGCCCCAAAGCGTGGCACAGGCGGTGCTGGGTGCGCAACAGCACGGTCGCGTGCGTGCCCCGTGCCTGGCCATGCTCCAGCCCTCCCCGTTCAGCCCAGCAGGGCCTGGCCATGGCCCCGCTCGACGCCCGGTGCCTGGGGTGGCCGTGCCCCAGTTGCAGGAGGCTGCCAGCCCCGGCTGCAGGGCGTGCGCGGGCTCTGCCTCCACACGCCCTTCCCGCTGCCTTCAGCCTGCCTGCTGCGCGCCTCGGCACCGGCAGCAGCCCACCCGGCTGCTTCTGCCCGCCAGTGTTGCTGCCTGCTGGCATTCCCCACTACCTCGGGAAGGGTGGCAAAAGCGGAGTGCTCTAGGGCAGCGCGCCCAGGGTGCCCGCGATCCCACACGCCTCGCCGCTTCCCACGCACATACAGCTGCGGGGGGCATCCGGTCCAAAACCACTGCGATGGCCACAGCGGCTCCCGGCGCGGCTGAACCAAGAAGGTACCAGCCCGGCGGCTGCCCCGGTGTGGGAGGACGAGGAGTACCCGTGGGTGCCCACCTGGGAGGCTCGGTCCTGCCCCGCAGCACCCCTCGTCTGCAGCAGGACCGTCTGCTACATCCCCCCAGCCACATGCACTCACCCACCGCCCCATGCCGGGCTGCCCCATGCCGGGCTGCCCCAAGCCGTGCTGCGATGTGCCGCGCCGTGCGGAGCCGAGCCGAGCCGGGCGCAGGCGGTGCCGGCGCGGAGCGGCCCCCGGCGCTCCCGCCCCTTTATTGAGGGCGGCCCGGAGCGCGGTTCCTGGGGCGGAGGAGGGGGGGGGGAAGGGGGAGCGCCACGGCTCCCGCCCAGCCCGGCCCCCCAAAAAGGGTTTACCCATCTGCTCCCCGGGAAGAGCAGGAAAGTGGCTTTTTGGGCTGTTCAGCCACAAAGTGCCACTCCTGGCTCCCTCCCATTGGTCGCACCCCGGGCAGGGGATGGAGCGCTCCGGGATGGAGATAGGGAAGAAGCAGATGGAGATTGAACCCCCGGGAGTGGTTTCTGCTAGGAGCGCCCCAGCGAGCTCAATACAGGGATAAAAAGGCTCTGGTGAGGCTCAAGGCAGTTTCCCCTCCAGCATCTCCATCCACCACATCCCAGGAATGTGATGAGTGGCTCTGGAACATGCCAGCCAGGACCTGGCCTCACACCTTGACCTGTCCTGGAGGAGCATGTTCCCAGGGACCACAGGGCACTGTCTGGCCCTGGGCAGAACTAGACAGAGCTGCCACAGAGACCTGAGCTACCTCCAGGTTAGAGCCTGGCTCTGAGCACCAGCCTTGGGCAGCACAATAGTGGTGAAGAAGAGCTGCTCCCTATCCCAGTGTAGCTCCCACAAAACTGCAGGATGGCCAGGTCTTGGCCAGGACCTTTTCTGCACCCACAGATCATGATACCTGTTATGTGGAACCCTAGCACCCACAGCTCAATTGGAGTGCCCATGGGTCATGGACTGCCCTGGAGCCAGCCATAAACCATCTTTCTCTGCTCTGGACACCCTCTCCCAGCAGCCACCAGAGCAGACCAGTGGCCAAAACCTACCCCAGACCTGGAGAAACTTGCTGGGAAGCTACTGGTAAAATGACTGCACTTGATGAGAGGAGGTAAATGGGAAAGGATGTCCAGCAAGGTGGGCAGGGATGCCATGCTGAACTGTATCTTGGAGCTCCCCCTCACCCCAGGGTGCAGCCCTGATCTTCACTATGCTCCTTACCCCTAGGGTCCCCCCCAGGACCACACTGGTCCTTGGGACCCCCATCTTCTTCCCCGCTGGTGCCTGTGCTCACTTAAGGCTGACCCCAGCTCTTGGCCCCAGCATGTGCCTCATGTCACCTTTCCTCTTTCTCTTTGGTAGTTTTGCACACCCCCTGTCCTCAGCACCCCACATACCTGTGCCCTCCCAGCCACCAATCCAGGGGCTTCCCTCCAGCTCCCGGCAGGGCAGGAGGCTGGTCCGGGGGCATCTTCCTGCAGGCAGCGAAGGGGGTGACAGTGAGGGTCCTTGGGACCCAGGGCCACCTCACAGCTGGGTGCCCGGGGCAGTGCCACCTGCCACTGAGCGAAGATGCTCCAGGGCAGGCTGCAGGCAACTTTCCCAGGCACACACTGTTCCCAAGCAGGGGAGGAGCGGCGATTCCCTGGCTCTTCTTAAAGGCACAGCAAGCAGCGCATCCTCTCCTCTTCATTAGCCTTCCTCTCGATCGGCCCCAGCCCCGGCCCCACAACCTGGCTGGCCATATCCAACGTTCAGTGTGGCCGTGGGCTTCCCCCAGCCTGTCTCGGCTCTGTGGGTTCAGCATCTCCAGGTCAGGACCATCCCCAAACCCTCCTCGCACCAGAGCTCGCTTAATGAAGGCAAGGCGGCCTGTCCCAATTAGACAAGGGGCTTCGTTAAATAGGGAGCGGAGGGGTCTGCCAAGGGCTCTGCGGTTGGCCCCAGGCCCAGAGCTGGCGGAGCAGCCCCACGGCGTGGTGTCAGCAGCAGGGCACAGGCAGCTAGGGGTTACCCGACTAACAGGGGCAGCACTGGGGCAAGCTTTGCCCAGTGGGCACCGCAGGCAGAAGCACTGGGGCAGCGATGCTTTGCAGCTGTGCCAGGAGCTCTGCCTGCCACCCCAGTGCCCAGGAATGTGACAAGCACCAGTATGGGGTGGTCTTGAAACCCCACTCCCCCATGGGCAGCACAGGAGCATTTTGACTGTCTAAACAGCAGCATTCCCTTTACATTGGCACTGGAGAGGGGCAAGCAGGGGTGTGGAGTCCCCAAAACTAGAATGCCTCCTCGTCCAAGGAGTTTCCCAGCATCCTCCCACATACCAGGGCCCAGGAAGGAATCCACAGCCCCGGGGCACAGGACAGTGCTGCAGAGGGAGAACACCAGGTGGGAGTGACTCACAAGGCTGCCCTGTGCTGCTGCATGCCAGTCCATCCAAGAACATACCAAAACGCTGTCTGTTCTTTCCCAAGTCTGCCTGGCTGGCAGACAGGCTACCAGTCTTTATTCCCACAGCCTAGGTTTGGGGTTCCGCATTTTGAGGTCGGCTTGGTCCCAAAATACATTGGCTCCTCTTCAGTGATCACAGCTTGCAGGGCTGATCCTAACTCCAGCCCCTCACTCCTGTCTGCCCTTTTCATGCCAGCCCAGTCCAGAAATGTTACTTGGCAGCTGGCCACACACACCCTGTGGCATAGCCTCTGCTGCTCCACTACTCTCACATCATGAGAAGCCCTAAAATATCTCCTCAGGTCCCATCAGCACTCTTCCCTGCAGGGCTGCATGTATAAGCAACCATCAGCTCCAAAGCCTTGCAGGGGGTCGCATCACCCCCAGGGATGGGAGCCTCCCAGTTCGAGAGCAGAGAAGGCACCGGGCCTGAGGCTTTTCCTGCCCTGTGCTTGCCAAGCAGGCAGCCTCACTGCTAGCTTAGTGAGACACATGGAAAATCTGTTTTCTTTAGCCCCAGGTGAGGTTTCAGCTCTGCACTGAGCAGCAGGAAAGATGAGTCACACAGCACAGTGAGATGTGGCACTGTGAAATGTGTCCAGAACCAGCTGTGGCCTGGGTGCCACTGGTGCCACACCCCATCTTCTGCCCACCTCCATATTCCACAGCTGCTGCCTTCACTGCTGATCTGATGCAGGATGGGATTCAGCAGAACTCTTACAGGGTTTGAGTTTCCTGGTCCTACCACAGTCCAGCAGCACTCCCCATTGCAGTATGGTGTGGGCATTCCCAGCCGGTGGGAATGGACAGGGCAGCGCCAGGCTCTCTTAAACCTGAGGACTTTCCATTGGAGATGAACAGTGGGTGGCTGGTGCTGAGAAGGGTGAGGGGAGAAGGAGCTGGCCAGAGCCCGAGGGTGAACCTCTCCTGCTGAGGGGACCAGTTGGGACATGCTCCAGGAATGTCTCCTAGCACCAGGCACCACCAGCTCCTTGCTGCAACACCCAGCTGCTTGCTCCCAGGATCCTGGGAAGGAGGCCCATGGATCCTTGCTGCTGTCACCAGCCAGACCATCAGAGGGCCAGCATCATACTCGTGATGTGGCCCTGGGGACCACCATGAAGCTCCCCAGCAAGCCCAGAGGTCACAAAATAAGCCAGGGTGGGTAACTGGTAACTCCTTACCTCCTGCTGATTTGCCCTGAGCGGTTTGGAGTAGGAGATGACCATGACAGCTTTGCAGGCTGTGCTTCCCAAGGGGAGCAGACATCAAACCCCTAGCTCCTCTGTGACCAAGTGAACATCTCACAGCAGCCCCTTCTGCTGTCCAAGGACACATCGCTGCAGGAAAAGGATGCAAAGTAACACATCATGGTGGAGTTGTGACTGGTGAGCTGTCCTCTGCCCAGTGGCTCTGAGGATACCCAAAGTGAGGAGGATGCTCTCAGCTGTGGGGACCACAGTAGGTATGGGGGCAGCTGCAGGGAAGGTCTAGTGGTTGAAAGATGATGGAACAAGTGATCCACTGCAGCCAGGCTAGAGACTGGGGCTGAGACTGCTGTGCCCCCAGGCCAGGGCTCCCTGTGAGACAGATGCGTGCCCCAGCGTCCTCCACAGCTGATGTGGAAGGATGGGAAGCTTTTACTGCCTGTAAACTGTTGTGTCTGGAGGCTGCTGCCAGCGTGGCCACACACCAGTGTCTCACGAAGCTGCACTGGACTGCAGCCATGCCCTGCTGTCTTCACAGACAGGGCTCAGGGAGGGAATGGTGACACTATGGGTATGTCCCTTGGCTGAGTCAGGCAGAAGGCAGCCCTGGTCAGCTTGACTAGAGGGGCCAGGCTGGCTCTCTGGGACAGCAAGGGAGTGGAAAGCCAGGCACCTCCAAAGGTCTGCCAAGGGCCAGTGGCACTTTGCCATTGCACAGAGCCAGCATACCAGAAAGGGAAGGTGATGGTGGGGCTGACAACAATGGGTTGAGGCACAAGCAGCACTGTTAGGGCTTGAGAGTTCCCAGTTAACAAGCCACCTTCCTCAGCTGCATCCTATAATTGGACTTTGGGTGATACCATTGATGTCCAGAAACGCTGCACGGTGGCTAGGGCTGTGCATCAGGGACACAGGGTGAAGTAGAGTGCAGGCAGCTGTGACCATACTGCATGTGACCAGCCATGCAGCCTGGCTGATCCCACAGGAATTCGGCTTCCCAACTGATTGAGGCATGAGCTGCTCCCTTTCGCTCCTGGCCCCACAGCCCTCACCCACAGCAGGGATCAGGCTCTGTAAAAGAAGCCTGTCTTGCCCTCAAGGCTGGGGATGCAGGAGAAGGTGGAAATGCAGGATCTGGGTGCAGCAAGGCTAACCCAGCACCTCTGCGTGGGACCAGTGTTGCTTTTCCCATGCTGATAGCCCCCACGAAGTGCACATGCCTCGGAGGTGCCCCAGCCAGCCCAGCACATGTTGTCACAGAAGGGAAACTCCTGCCTCTTCCTAAGGGCAGAAAAATTGCCTGCCCCGGAGCACAGAGGATGAATGTTTTCCTGGCCCAGCCCTGACTATGGAGTATGCAGGCAGCAGCAAGCAATGCTTGAGGCACAGCCAGGCTCAGGGTGCCCAAAGGGGAACTCAGAGACCCATCAGGGTGCAAGCGCAGGGGCTGGCAAAGCAGAGGGAGTGGATTCCCTTCGGATGCCTGCAGGAAGGAGAAGATAAAGGGAAGCCGAGGGACAGCTGCCAGCCCGTGGCGTGTGCAGGCTGGGTCCATGGTGTGCAGAGCTTGATTCAACATGCTGGGCAGCCGACTCAGCCCGTGCCTGGCTGCACCCACCGGTGCCGCCCAGCCTGCCTGCCTCACCCTGTGCACCCATGGGGTTCCCCAAGGGCCAACATTAGCAGCACTGCCTTGAGCCAGGTGAAGCAATGCAGAGTTGAAAGATGGCATTCCTGCAATCGACCCCTGGGAGAGTAGCTCTGGGCAAGGCCAGGTCATTGGTACTTCTCTGCAGCACCAGGGAGGGCAAGAAGAGTTTTGCCTGCAAACGCCAAGATGCCATGTCTTTGGCTGCATCAAGCCCTCTCCAGCATTCCTCCTTGAGGGTATATGAGGCACCTCAGCCACCACTGGGTAGTGGGGGGGTTGTCATCAGTGCCTGTCACTCTGCACCAAAGTCCACTTCCAGGGGCAGGGCAGGATGGGCACTGCAGCTCCAGGAGCCTTAAGTGGCACATAGGAGCCCAGCATTGCTCCCAGGGACCTGATGGGAATACTCACCAGTACTGCAGGCAGGATGGTACTACCAGTCTCTGCTTTAAATCAGGCTGACCTCGGGACTAGTTGAGCAGGGGCATCTGCGGGAGTCCTGAAGACAGAGCCCAGCCCTGCAGAGCCATGGTGCATGCCAATGGCACAGCAAATCTTGATACATGCGAGGACAAGCTGCCCACCAGCTCTCAAACTCCACAGCACCTCTGCACCCCATGAAAGGGGGATGAGCACTGCAAAGCTATTGCTTCTCCATCCCTCCTTCTTCAACTCTAGAGCTGGGAGCAGCCAGCTCAGGGGAAGATGGGCAAGCCACCACCATCTTTCGAACGCACAGGAGCTGCTCTGTTGCTTTATGTCAAGCTTTTCCACTTCCCAGGACTGGCAAACAGCAGCTGCCCAGCTCCCAGTGTGGCACCCAGGGCCACAAGGCCAGTTATAGTCTAACCTGACCATGGGAGTCCCCATGGGCGCTGGAGACCTGTGAGAGGAGACCCTGCAGGAGCGGGCAGCAGCGTGGCAGAGGGCGTCAGGGGGAGGAGCTCAGTGGCAGGGTCACACAATGACTGCTTGCCAGACAGGGAGGAGGAACAGCAGGAAGGCAGCACGCGTGTGTGGGAAGCTGGAGCCGTTCCTGGGATGCTACCAGCTGCGCTGCAAGGAGCTGCTCCATGCAGGGGGTTCACACAGCTTGATGGAGCCAGGAGTGTTTGTTCCTCCCTCCAACAGCAACAGCAGATGCCTGCCCAGCTGCAGTGGCTCAGGGCAGATGTATTCCCAGGGGAGGAGCGTTGCCAAGAGGAATAGTTGCGAGTCTGAGGAGTTTGCCCTTAGGGGCCTCTATCCCAGCCTCAAAGGATGGAAGCCAGGACACACTGGTCTGCCATCCTAGGACCCTGCTGCCACACTGGGCCTTGCTGAAGACAGGCATTGACTTCCCAAGGGATGGAAATAACAAGTCACTACCAACTTGTGCACAAGACCTCCTGCTGCTGAGCCATAGGCAAAGACACAGCCAGAACTGGCAAAGCAGCATGCCAGCCTGTGCTCACCATTGACTGGCAAGAGGCACCCACTCAGGAGCTGCCCAAGAGGGAGTTTGTCCACCTCAGCTCTCCAGCCAGTTCTCCCACAGCCCCTCTGCCAGCAAGAGGCTGCCTACTGCTACTTTCAGTCAATCCCACTCTCACTTCCCTGCTTTTACATCTGGGATGTGGCTCTGGCAGCTGGGACAACAGGGTAGTTGCTCAATGCTTCCTCTGCTTCTATTCAGGTGTTTCACAATCTGTACCAACACCCCCTAAAAACTACCTGCAGCTCCACATAAATTTCTGGCAGGGCTCACGAAACAGCTCCCATCCTGCTCTTCACCAGGCTTGGCCACTCCTTTGCAAGGGGCACCCGATGCAGCTGCGGGGAGCATCGCCTGCACTCAAGGGGTGGTGGGACACGTGCGGGGCGGCACCACGACCCAGCAGGCACCCGCTGGCATGTGCTCCACCAGGGAGGGAACTGCACAGCTTGCACCAAGGCGTGGCAGGGGCCCTGCCTGGGACAAGCAGGAGCACAGAGGGGTATATGTACCACTGGGGAACTGAGGCAGTGCTGCAGCCTCCCTGGAAGGGGCTTTCAGAAGTTTGGAGTGTTAGGCACATGGATAGCACAAGCTTCTTTAGCAGCAGGACACCATCATACCTTCTCCTGCAGATGCATGCCAGCTGAATGTTTCACATAGACCACACTGAATGTTTTACACAGAGCCATAGTTCACGGGAAGAATGATGAATGTTTGCTCATTGGTCTGCTGGAGTGGCAAGAAAGCTGGGAGCAGAGGGAGGTTAGCACTCAAGGAACCGAGGTGGCAGGAAGGGCTGGGAGCACCACCACATATGGGGAGTGAAGGGGGTACATGGTCCAGAGGGATTCGTGCAGCCGACAACACCAGACTTGTCCTCGCAGCTCTCCCCCATGAGGCTGTGCCATTGCTCCTTTAGCTCTTTGGCTAGGTGCCCGACTCCAGAAGAAAAGAATAAAAAGGACGAAGCACCCGCCCTGTCCCGTCGGGTGAATTGCTGTCTGTCACCATGGGAACTCCTCCCTCCCCAGACCCCCCTCCAGGATGACTTCATATCTCCATCGAGCAGGAGGGCTGCGTCACCGGGCTGGCACAGGGCAGAAAGACACGTACATCTCACGCAAGGACTCCCACAAGTGTGGCAGCAGATACAGGACAGAATGCTGCAGGCCCCAGGGAAGACTGAACAGCCCAGGCGAAGGTCCTGCAGGGAATGGGGTACAGTCTGCACCCACACAGCACATTCCCAGAGGAACAACTACTGAGAGATCTGAGAGCACCATTTCCTTGCTGAAAACATGTCTCCAGCACCTCTGCACCCCCACCCTGTTGCCATCGAGGAGGGAAGAGCACAGAATCCTTCCTGCCACCCACAGAACCCATGAGGACCTCATCTTTCTCTGTCCTCCTCAGCAAAGCCAGGGCAAGGTCACCTGTGAGTCACCACTGCGCGTGCAAGGATGAAACAAGAGATACTTGCTCCTGCCAAGTGCTGCACATCTGGAACAGCTGTAAACAAAGCAGGGGAAGCAAGAGAGCCACAGCAGAGAGCAGTCAGGGCCAGCAGGGACCTCTCGTTTTGCAGCAGTCGGTCAAGGGAAGGGGAGGAAATGTAGAACCATCATGTGGAGCCCAGGTGCCCATGGCCGACACATGCTCACTCATCACCTCTTCCTGGAAGGCCCTTGGCACACCAAGGCATCCTTGTGCCAGCTGAGCAGAAGGGCTTAGCCTGCTGCTCTTGTTCCTAGAGCCACTGCACACCAAGCCACCCTCAAGAAGCCCTAGACCCACTTGCTGTGTCCATGGGCAATTATTGCTCCACAGATCCCTACCTGGAAAACACACCCCACAAGTTTCATTGGTATCACCAAGTCTGTTTCTCAGTTGGCACAAGCACTACTCGAGAGCAATGTGGTCTGAATGGAGAGGACGTGGTTTTAATACACATAAATCTGTATGATGCTAAGCTGTACCCAGAGCAGCTCAAAGTACAGTTTTCTGCAGCTGACTATGCACCAAATCCTAAATCCCAAAGCAACACAACTTTAATTCCCTAGATTAAACACTCAAATAAGAAAGAATCTATTCCCCTCCAGAACGGTCAGCTCACTCTTCCTTAAATAAGACACAAAACTCAGCAGCATGGTCCCCTTTAGAGGACCAAGCACCTACCTGAATACAATTCTGACACGAAGGAGAGAATAGCACACAGCACCGGAGCGGTCTGACAGAATGCTGGGCACACCTCAGTCACCAGGTGCTAAGGACAGCACATGTGGCCAAGCAGCTTTGTTCTGCACACTGCACCCAGCATTCACATCCACAGCAGGCCAATGCAGCACCCAGAAGCCAGCGCTCCACAGCACACTGCAAGCTCTTGGTGGAACTAGGAAGCCACCTTCAGCAATGGATGGTGGCACACTGGGCAGAAGCACTGTCTCCAGAGAACCTGATGGGTGATCCACCACAGGTACCATGCCCATCAACACCCTCTCTCCTGTTCTTAGACCTGGGCTGGGACCTCCCCAGGCTGCCAGTCCCATCAGTCTAGTGCTAAGCCAGCAGCTCCATTTCCCATTCCTAGGTTTCTCACCTGAGAAACCTGGGCATGATCCTCCTCCAGCCACACTTCTTTTAGCTGTTCCTGGCATCTCAAGCAATGGGCGGTAAATCTGAATGTCAGCCTGGCAGCCCCACTACAAACCTCAGGATCTAGGGAAGGAACATATATATAGGGGGAAAGAGCTAGAAAGAAGAGGCTTGCACAAAAATTGAGAATCATTGATTCTCCCTGGACAACGTGTGGGGCAAAGCAGCTTTTAATGAGGGTGTTCAGAGCTCAGACTCACCCCTACCAGACACACCATTGAAGAAAGAGTTGAGACAAAGAGAGGTCCTGCTGCTGTGCCCCACTCAACCCCGTGCTTCTCAACAGACAGGGATGGCTGTAGCTGGCAGTCAAGCCTGGATGGGTCCTTTGTCCCTTGCTTTTCCATGCAATGAGTTCACTAAAGCTTTAGATCAAGCTTCCTTTTCAAAATAAGAAATGAAGTTTCTGGATAGGCATCCAAATAGTGCCACTCACCATTTCTCTCTCCTAGTCTAGAAAAGGGCAAGGTGAAGAACAGGAGGCCTGGCCAGCACAAGCCTGTGATGCCAAGCATCAAGTACTACCCTCACTCTAGCAATCCTGCAGCCCTACTGGGCAACGTTTCATCATAGGGAAAACTCAACCCTCTGAGCAAACCACACTATACAGGCAGGGGGAAGAGGTCCCTGGTCATTGCCATGCTGGTGGCTCAGTCAGTCTCTGCATCAAGAGGTCCAAGAAGCACAAGGCTCTAGCAACACAAGAAACCAGCAGTATCGCACTTCTGTCTCCTAAACCTCACTCAGCTGTTTCTCCCATTTTTCACCATCCTCAGCAGGAGAGTGGGTAGAGAAGCAGGTCTGGAGGGCTGCAGGCTCTCTGGCGTCAAAGAGCAGCACACCTCCAAGACTCTGATTTCTCTTAAAGCCTTTCTGCAGCTCCCTGCTTCCCTGAGGACAGGCTTGGCTCAGCACCTATGATTAGTATCAACTGTACTTTCCAGGGCAGGTAATTAGTTCAGGTGAGGCAACTACTGACAGTTGGTTGCTGTGGCCCCTCTCCTGGCAAGCACCCGAATCTCAAACAAGCAGCTCACATATCAAAGAGTCTGCCTCCTCCAAAAGCAGATCCACCCAGTACATCTACCCTGGCCCCACGACACCACACTGGGGGTACCAACAGCTTTTCCTGCTAGAGCTTAGGGAAACCTGGAGCACTCAGCACAGGTCTCTAAGGAGGTGCTCCCCATTTTCACTGCTAGATCTTACATAGCTGGAGCAGCTCTGTATGGTGGGAACAAGCTACTGAAGTGCTGTGCAGGTGGTGTTGCAGAGCCTTGTGTAGAGTGCACCTAACAATGCACAGTATCCTCCTTTCCAAATCCTCCTCTCTTCCAGCCAAGAGACAGAGTGCCAAGCTGTCAGGAAGAGAAAGCAATTGCCTAGAGGTAGGCGGAGGGCATGAGCTTCAAAGAGGGAACTTCACTGGGAGAGGATAAGACTGCACCGTGCAGGAGAAGAGGGAGCAAAGGCCAATTCATACACCAGGCTAAATCTATCAGCAGAGTCTAATGGGACCCCAAGTAACCTTCCAAGTGAAGTAGCAAAATAAAACACTTAAGCCATTGAAAACTAGACTGGTCAAAGAGCCTCGCTGAACAATCCTGTATTGTCTGAGGAGCCAGGAAACAGATTTATTAGGTCACCCAGGCCATCTCCAGTTTCAGTGAAACTGCCCTGTTCCAGGGATGGTTCCAACTCCCTCCTCTGGTACTGCCACTGCCCTTCAATGGTCAGTGGAAACCGCAGGAAGGAGAGTGGAAAGGTCCAGTGAAAGATTTCACTTTTTCAAGGTTCAGGAAGAACACTGAGGTTGGATGTTCCATTGTGCCACACATTTCCCAGTTTGGGTTCCCTTGGACTGAGACTGCTGTGGTGAAGGAGCAGAAACATCTGCACAGCTCCAACAGCAAGAGACCTGTCAACAAGATTAAAGCTTCAGTTCCTCCAACAATAAAAGATTCAGCTGCCAAACGTTCAACAACTGCACCAATTTCAGGCTACACTTCCCAGGCCCCTCACTGAGACTCACAGCATGGCTGTCTTTGCCAAGCAATAACACACTCTGCTCCTGAATGGGTTTCTCTTCCCTGCCTTTGAGATTCCCAGTCTGGCTGCTTGTTGTTCACAAAGGAAAAGAGACACTGCAGAGCTCTCAATTCTTGGAGCTGGTGAGACATCCATGTTTCTGGAAGCAGTACCTGCCCCAGCACCCAGATGTGACCAGTACTACAATGCAGAGTGGCATTGGAACTGCACCCAGAAGGTGCCAACATCTTGGACGCACCTCAGCTTCAACTCCCAGCTGCTAACAGGCATCCAACAGCACTCTGCATCCAATGCCATTCAGCAGGGCATGGTGGTTCCTAGTCCAGACCAGCACAGCATATCTTCTAACAGTGCATAAACCAACCATCCTTACAGAGCTGCAGCTTCTTGGTCAGGAGGAGAGCACAGGTGTTATACCTTGCTGAAGTGCTGGAAACACACTGTCTGGCACAGTCAGCCTGCTGCTTTTGCAGATAAAGCAGCCATTTGGAAAGCAGCAATTGCAGAGAGGTTTGAATCTGTGCCTAGTACAAAGTAGTGCAGTAGGACTTGGGGAATTACTTGAGGAAGACAACCATTCCCCAGCAGATACCTCCAGAGAAGAAAACTTGTAGGAAATGCCAAAGCAAGGACATATATCTCCTTTTCCTTGTATTTCTCACCGACTGCAAAACACTCACCTTGAGGGGACAAAATATACAACAGAAGACAAAAGAGGATTATAGTGTGATTGCAGTCACAAAATCAAGAGACAATCATTTATTGGTTCCACACAGCTTGGGGCGTTAAGTGAGCTTGTTTAGTTTTTCAGCCCTCAGTGCACTTGTGACGAGCCAGAGCTTGTGGTGATGGCAAACCCAAGTTACATCAAGAACATTTAACAGTTTCAAACTTGCCTGCTGTATGCAATGAGTTCAGACACACCGACTCTCTCAAGAATCCAGATTCAGCACAAATGGTTTAGTGCACTGGATTAGTCTCAAGAGTAATGACTAACTCTTAGAGACTTTCACACTATTTTTAAATCCCACTTGTCAGGGCAGCACCTGGAAATTAAATGAGAATCCCAGGGAGATTTATCCCAGACACAAACTAAACAGGAGTACCTCGTAGCCTCCGAGGGTAGCTGTGACAGGCTAGTGCCACCTGGTGGGGAGCTTTTCTCCATTCCCCTTACTCAGTTTCATCCTTTCTGTTCCACGTTCAACTTCCCAGACCCAAGACAAGGGAAAACCAACCAGATTAACACCAGGAAAAGCAGAAAGGGTGGGGTAGCTCCTTCAGCTCTTCACACCTAAAGCTTACCTTCCAGGCATGAGTCAAGTCACCCTATACTCCTGTCAGTGGCTCCTCAGCTATTGCATAGCTGAGACACCAAAGGAGGCTCATCTGCAAGAGGAACGCCGACATACTCCACAACATGCAACACACTCAACAATCTCTGCTCATTATTGAGCTGGTTTATAGCTAACTGGAAAGCTTAATACAGGCTCTGGAAAGATGTTTGCCTAGCAACAGCTCCAGCTCCTCACACCATCCTGACTCTGCTAGAGACAACTGCTTCAGCCGTACAGAGGCAGCATCAGGCAAGGCCAGGCTAATCACCAGCTTCAGGAGGTGATGGGAGCTCAGCCAATCAGTTTTGTTTATAGGTGATTAGGGAGAGAGGGGCTGCACAAATCACCATACTGCAGAGACAGCCACTCCAACACAAGGGTCACAAACAGTCAGGCCAGGGGCCGGAAGAGGAGCAACTCTCCATAGATTTATTTTGATCTCCTTGACGAACAGAAGAGAACAGAGGCCCTTTCAGAACCTTTTGGTTCTTAGTGCACAAGCAGCACTGCTAAAAGCCCAAGCTTGACCATGTTGCTGCCTGCTCAGAAGGACAAGCCTTGTACCAGTGGAAAGACTTCCTTCAACCAGACCAAAGTCAAGACATCCGAACCAGGACACTGTCATCTCAGCACAGAGGAGGTAGGGCTGCAGACAGACACACAGATGAGATTCCAGCATTAGCCTTGACAAATAAAGAGTGATCAGTTCAGTATCATATATATATATATATATGACGCAACAAGAGACAGTTGACTCTCAGAAGAACCAACTCCATGTAGGACATATTTATTTCTATACATTTAACACCAAGAAGACAGCCATTTTGATGGGACTCCTCTTGCCCCTCATGCACAAGACATTCAGATCCAGAGGGAGCCTGTTACAGTCCACAGCTTCACTATTTCCAACTTGCAGGGACACATCCTAGAAACGGACCCAGTACATGGCACTGCGGATTCGGTTGTAATCCAAAAGCTGTTCAATGGGACCTGAGAGAGAACAGAAGTTGGTCACTGGAGACACAGTATTTAAAATCCCCACACAGTTTCCCATGGTCTTAAAGCAGTTGGAGCAGACAGTTGCTCATGAATCAGAGCAGCTAGGCACAGACCCAGACAATTACAGCTCAAATCTGCATCACAAAAATCAGCAGATCCCGTCTCCTGACAGGGAAACAGTTACTTGTTTCCTCACAGTAAGTTCTCCTCTCACACTCCTGCATAATGCTCAATAGGAAATACAGGGAGACACCAAAGCATGGAGTTTTGGCTAGTTCATTCCAACTTCCAGTTCTCTCTTTTCCAAGCTGCTCCACTTTGAAGGCCAGAGGAAACAGCTGCATGGAGGAGGGGAATCCACAACACACAGGAAGGAGGCAGCAGAGTGGAGCTGAGCTGCTCAGGCAGGTTTTCTGAGAGGAATTTGTCCTTGGCCAGACAGACATGTCAGAGCAGCACAAGAGAATCAAGTCCCTTCACTTCCCTTACATAAACCACCATGACCCCAGGGTAAGGACACCTGGCAGACACCACTGGGCCCACACCCAGCCCATGGGACTCCCAATCTTAGTCATGGCTCCACAGCAAGTAGAGAGGTGGGAGGACATCCAGCAGATCACTGCCACTGACTCCATCACCTTGCAGGTTTGATTTCTCAGAAAATGTGCTGTGACACATCTCACATGCAGAGGAAGGAGGATACCAGCAAAGGACCAGAATGGCTAGGAGGCCAGAACAAACACATGAAAACTGCCTGCAGTTCACTTCCACTCAGCTATTGACCCCTTCCTGGTCTTGGAGCTACTGTGTACTAATTGCCACAAGCTACTCACCAACTGCTGCAATTGCTGGGCACTTGTCATAGATGTATTTACTGCAGACGTCTCTCACCATTCTTGCATCAACAGCCTAATAAATATGAAGCAGTTAATGCCCACCCCAACAGACAGCATTTCTCAAAGTTTGAGATTACTGTTGCCATTACGTATCAACATCATTTAAAAGATAGTCAGATTCTGGGGCCATGTGCAACAACTGCTCAGCTCTTGTCTGTGAGGATGGCTAGTATTTCATACAGTATATTCTTCTGCAGTGTCTTCTGTATCCTCAGCCCCAAATCCAAAGCCTTCCAAGGCATTGTGCCAGTAGAATTAAACAAACTAGATGCTGGCCGCCTCTAGGGAAACTGTTAAATTAATTTGTTCTGCTTATATGCAGGCATATGGCCTTTTCCTGGGATGGACTAAGCCCAGTCACAGGGACACAGGATATGCCAAGTCTATGCCAGAGATTTTAACATATTGCTATCAGTCAGTGAGCTGACTGCCTAGACTCTGGGTAGCCTGACTAAGAGAGAAGGAAGCCTCACGTTACTGCAGCAAACTGAGGCCAGAAAATGACACCAAACAGCCACACTTAGATACTCCAACCAAAATAAATGGATACACACAGCAATCCTGGCATCCCACTCCTCCAGGGGGATACGACGCCCATAGTTTAAGAGGTGGCTTCCGATATTCTCACACACTGGTGTAGTACCTAGATGTTGGAAGAGATCATGTGGTCAGCACAGCAGAAAGCCTTCCAGAATAGCACAGCCTGATTGTCACACAAAGCGGAGAGAAGAAACTTTATTTGTTAAACTGGTTTCTCATGAAGTTGTAGTTACCACTCTAAACAGCTCCAGCTGGAAGTAAGCAATGCAAAGATTGCTTCATCAACCTCCAAAGTGCCACAGCCAAGGCAGACCAGTTTGAGGGTCTCAATTGTAATTTCATCAAGCAGCACGTTACTCTCAGCAACAGAGCAGCTAGAAGTTTACAGAGTCAGAGCTAGCCTGGAGCACAGCAGGCTGGAGTCAGCTGCTTTAATAGCATGGTAGAAGGAATGCATAGAAAAGGCAAGAAAGTTCTGCCTGGTGACTGCCAGCACTACTGTAATATCTAGCTGAGCTCCTGCTCCCCAGCAGAGACAGTAAAACTCTCTGAAAGCTGCGCAGTGGTCAATCCATAAACCAGAACATACCATCCAGCTGAGCCACCATAGCATTTCGGAGATAGTTCTTGGCTCTCTTCACCTCTGATTCTGTGGCACTAGTGCACAGACGCATCCTGGAAAGGAGATGGAAAGACCACTAAAGCTCTTAAAGATGTTTGTCTGCTCAGACAGAAAACTAATTCCTCCCTTTCCAGACCTAAGCTATTATCAACACTGCTTGTCTTGCCGACTTGAGATTCATTCTTGATTGCTGCAGAGCAGCTAAGGACTGGGGAGCATAGAACAGCGGGAAGCAAGGGCTCAATCTTAGAGGCAGGAGGTATCATCCAGCAGGTTACACACTGAGTTACACTCACAAAGGTCTAAGCAGCCCTGCTGCTGGCTTTAGCTTGCCATCAGGCACAGTGACAAGCAGCCTGTGGTAGGCTATCACAGGAGAAGGAAGGCAGGGCAGATATTCCCATGCATGGCAAGCTGCTAAGGAAACTGATGCTGACAGAACAAGACAGTTCTACAGAATCTGTTTGGACTCCAGCTGCTAAATCCCTTCCTCCCCTGCCAACTGCAACGTCTCTGGGGCAAGGGCTAACTCCACGTGCTTCAAATACAGCACAGCTCGCCTCTGAATCTCAGACACAGCCTCAAACCATTACTGTGATACACATACGTACAGCAAGACAGACAGAAGCCTCCCCCAAGCACTGGCATGACTCCAGAAGCAGGGCATTTATCAGACACAACACAACAGTGTGAAAGACTGGAAGTCTGCCTGCCTTCCTCAAGCTTAACAAGACAATGGAGATGCATCTCTTGGACACCTGGGAAAGCCTTGTCTCCAAGGAATGATCTCGCTTGTAGATGAAAAACCCCAAAGCCTCAGTACTAATACTTGGAAGCATGAACAAAAGGCCTGGAGAACCCCAAAGGATTAAAATAGCGCCTCAAAAGCCACATCCTAAGACATTTACAGAAACCACTTACAGGATCACTTAACCAGAACGCAAGTTACCAAGAAGTTCATAAAGAGGCACAGCTCTCTGAAGACTTAATAGGCTCCTCCCACCAGCTTAGTCTCCACAGGAGGGTCAGATCTTCAACAAAGATTTTTACTGAAGTTGTACTTACCACTCCCCCTGAGCACAGTACAACATATCATCTATGGACAGAGGATCAGAAACAAAATGGAACCCAAAGAGGCCAGTATCAGAGTAAGAGGTGTTGAATGTCTGGAAATTGTGGCAGAGATTGTGCTCCACAGCAAGCGTAGCCAGCCTGCTGGACTGATTCTGAAAGAGAGAGGATACCATCAGCCATTTCAGTCTCACAGCCTCCTCGGTTCAAATTCTTTCCAACTGAGCTGTTTTCACACAGACCACAAACAAGACAGGGTGGAATACTTTACTGAAGAAAAGCCTAATTTAGACCCTTCATTTGGTCAACAGATGAGACTTGCTGGTGGGAAAGCCACAAACAATTGCCTAGAAGTCCATCCAGCAAAATAATTTCCATTTCCAGCTGCAGATGAGCAGCTGGTATGCAAGGAAGGGAAGTGCACGGTCTCACAGTACCAGGGGTCAACACAGTCATGCAGGCCAAACCGATGTCAGATGAGAATGGATGCAATGTTTTAAACAAGTTCCACTTGCTTTACAGTTGTAAGACAAGCTTGCATCATGAGACTACAGACTACTCTGTCCTGCTTCCATCACCATCCCCATCGAGCAGTTAGTTCGTGAGGGTAGGAATAAAGCTGCTAAAAATTCATCACAGCTAAACCTCTTCCAAACATAGCAGAGAAGGCTCAGTTTGTTTGCCAGCATCACCTGTCCTGGATTAGCCTTGATTACTCTTCTATCCTACTTTCCAGACTCCTAACCACTTCACAGTTGGAAGCTAACTACAACAGCCTCCCATAAAGCATGCTCACCCAGGATCTCCATGACACTTCACATTAAAAGGCTCCCAAGTTTTTCCCATCACACTCAAGTCTCTTACCTTACCACCTCCAAAAGTACGGTCGTAGCGTCCAATGATGGCATTAGCCACGTTGAGGACAACGTTGTCTGGATCAGCCCATCCTGGCCCCTCCACAGCAAGAGCAATATGGGCAACAGGCAGAGCATCATCTCTGGCACGGATCTAGAAAATAACCAAGGAGTGGAGGGAAGAACTGCATGAGCACTGTGGCTCTGTCTGCAGCCTGCTGCAATGCCAAGTGACAAACTGGAACACTTGAGATTATCCCAGCTGAATGAAATAGTCTCAGGCTACTAAGCACAAACCAGCTGCTCCAATATGACAGCACTGGCAACAGTATTGTCTTGTTCAGGACCAACACGGCTTTACCTCACTCCCTGTGAAGCGACAGCGTGGGAGGATAGGCACAGCATCCTCTTTGTACTTGAAAGGCACTCCACTGAAGTGCTGCTTAGCTGCATCTACCAACTCTTTGTGGGAAACACCTGGCAAGAGGAAAGGGAAATTTGCAGCCTAGAACAGTTCAGTTAAACAAAATCACATGATTTTACATTATATGTGTGAAGGGGGGGTTGATCATCACGTTGAAAACACACAGGCTTTCTAGAATCACAAGGATCTAGAACTTACCTCCAGCAGCTGCCAGGACCATACGAGGTGCCTTGAAGTGACTATCAACATAGGAAGTAAGATCTGCTCGAGTCAGATGCCTAGAAGGAATAGAGACCCAGTATATCAGCACCTCTGAATAGGAGAGATGAGACATAAATTTAGTGCAGAGACAGCAGCGATGCTGTCAATTCTCTTAGTTGTGAGGTAACAATATTTTTTAAAACCAAAACTGCACCATCTGTACTTTCGCTGCGCTCTGAACAGAGAGCTGGCGGCCAAGATGGAGAATTAAGGATAGACTCCAATTCAGCCTGAGCTACCAGCATGCTAGCAGGTGTGCATGCTCAAGGCCACTGCTTTAACAAGCACTCCCAACTCTTGACTTCTCTAATGGTGTCAAACTGACAATTATGGGACAAGGGTCAACCTAGGCCCACTAACCTCAGATCTCCCATGAGAGGCAATTGTTAAGACTGTGTGCAGCATTACATTTTCACCAGCGCTAATAGGGAAAACACAGTCAGGATACAAGGAGAACCCCACAGGGCAGACCACCTCTGGTACAGTTTGTTTCCTCATGCAGTCACCACTACTGAAAAGCAGCAGTCAGGAACCCATCCGGCCTGTTTCTCACTTGATGTTCTCTGTGGTCCCCTCAACGGTGCGGGCCAGTGCAGTCCCCTGGAAAGCTGTGGCATGAAGGTAATCGAAGGTAACCTCGGTCAGGTTGCTGTCATTCTCCTTCAACTCCTGAAGGATGACGCCACGTTCCTTCTCGATCTGAGACTCCTCCAGAGCACAGTTCTGCACAATGTCACCCAGGAGCTCTACAACTGCAACACATTTCCTACATGAGCAATCCCACTGCCCAGCTGCTACCCAGGGCTGCTGAAAGAGGAAAAGACACACAGGCAGAAAGGGCACCGCAAGGAGTGATCAACAAACCATGCTGGGGAGGAGATGCAGCAGAGATCAATTCCCACAGCAGCAGGGACAGACAAGCCATACTAGCTTAGCGTGACACCTCCAAAGCTTGCTAAGCATCATTGCCAGCAGAAAGCAGGCAGCGACTGCAGAAGGTGAAGCACGTCAGAAGCGTGGTGTTGCTGTAGAAACATGCTTAACCCTTACATACCTCTTGCCCACATACACAGTAGCTTTGACTCAAATCACCACCTACTGCTCATAGCAGTAAAGAGCACAAGCAAGATTTGCAACAGCTGCACTGAGCACTCCTAACAGAGTAGGTGTCACTAACCTCGGTTTCTCAGCTCCATAAAATAACCACAGACTACTGACTCCCCCCACTCTCCCTCCCAGCAACATAGTGCAGCCTGACAGAAGAGTTTTGAAAATCTGGGTTTAGGAACACATGAACTTGCAGTCTTTGAAGCACAATGTCACAACAGCACTCTCTTCAATTGCTAACTAGACTCTCCAATTCACTGCTAGGCTACAACTTCATTCCCTGGTCTGTTGTTAGCAAGGATGCTGGTGTCAAAGAAACACAAGCACACACTTGAATAACGTGCAAATCAGACTTTGCCCACTGGCCATCCTACCTTTAGGCATGTCCTTGGACAAGGCTTTTATGTAATAGGCAGTCTGCTCACGCGAAGTATACCCGTTCAGGTGAGCACCCATACTCTCCACCTCCTTCTCAAAGGCAGTGCCAGGACGGTTCTTTGTGCCCTGAAGGAAAACAAATAAACACAATTATGAAATGAAAAAAAAAAAATCCCTCTCAGGCAGAGCTAAAGCAAGAAAAAGAACAATTAACACCTAGAGCAATGAAATCTGTCATGTGAATCAAAAAGCCAGAAGCAAGTGCATATAGCAACAGATTTAAAACTTGACTTATTTGCTCTATCTGAAGGACAGTTGAGGTGTATGTTTAAAGACTTAAGAGACCTAGCAAGGAGGGAGATGACCTATGCTAAGAGAACTGTGGCTGAAGATCACAACCATGGAAGAAAACAAGTAACAACGCTAAACCACATTGCTAGCTAAGCAAACAGCAATATTCAGAGGTAGCTAGAACAGGAGCACAAAACTACTTCTAATACAGAGGTCATCTCTTAAGGAGCAAGTCTTGCTACCTGCAGTTGCCTGTGACAGCACAGGCTGGACAGCTGTCAGCAATACTCAGCCTCAGAGGTCTTCTGTCTCAGAGCTATTCAGTAGACACATTACTAGAAAAGTAAGAACTGGTGCCTCTAAACTTTGCCAAACCAAACCTAAAAACTAAGGAAAAGAAAGAGCTCCAGGAAATCCAGCCTTGTCCTCTGCCTGCTAACCTGACGAAACATGCTTCATAGTGTAGTTCTGCATGTGCACTACACAGTGGCTGAGATAGCCAGGGACTGGAATCACAGTGTCAGAGACTCAGTGTCATTTATTACTGACAACCATTTTCCTTTAAAAGGGGAAACAGCAACTAGTAAATAAGAGCTGTAGCAACCCATGCATGCTTGTGAGTTGCCACGCATTCAAGCAATGAGCACCATATAGACTAGGTACCATCTGAAGTTTATTTTTATGCTACACACAAAGTCTCTGGGACTCAGACAACCTGATTTACGCTCTTAACAGCTATAGCCTCTGAAGGGAGAGCACAATATAGAAGTAGAATATTTAGAACAGCTCTCCATGCACTCCTGCACCAGGCCTAATATATCTCCTTACCTTAAAGGCCAGATGCTCTAGGAAGTAACCGGCACCGTTGTTCTTCTCATTCTCATAGCGGCTCCCCGCTGCAATCCACACTCCCACCTAACAGCAAGGCACACACATTAGAAAAGAAAACAAACAGCACACAATTTTCACATCACAAGTTGAATAGCAGGGACAAGAAGTCTTGCTCCACAGACACTGCAACAGCAGCAGCAAAACAAGAACAAGCACCATAAACTGTTTCTGGTACACGTTCTGGCATTTAATCTGTCAGCCTCACAAACTCCTTTGACAGTTTTGCCAAAGGTATAAGTGCTACTTAGTGCTTATGCAAAAAGCATAAGGCTAAGAACACTTGTAAGCATGAAAGGTCAACTACAAACTTACACAAAGCCAGGCCAGGCCTTCCACTGTGACATTAATCCCCTCAGTTAACAGAGAAGTGGTAGCATCTCTGTCAAAACCTTTGGTTCGAATAGATATTTGTCACTGCTAGGTGTCAGCTACAGACCCTTAACTCATCTTAACCTTACCGTACATGTTGGCTGATTGGACTCCTCTGAAGCAACGCGAAGACCGTTGTCCAGAGTAGTGATTTGGGTCTCAGGGATATTATGGAGTGTCTGGGCATAGGTAGCAGCACCTCGGTTCCTTGTCAAAGTCAATAAAGCTGCCTAAAGAAAACAAGCAGCAACGTTCCTCAGGGCAGACCTCCAGAGCACAGACTGCCAGGCACACAGCTGACCAAAGCTAGACCAGACAAGCTCATTCGCGTTTATACCGAGGAGTTCCCACTACACACCGCTCGTTAAGCGGAGGCCTAGAAATCCTCCGCAGCACCCGAGGTTTCCGACAAGTCGAAAACCCCTGAGAAGAAAAAGTCTCCCGACCCAGTCACAACCCAGCACCGGGACGGTGGAGGGGAAGGGACAGTAGGCTCCCAGCAAGCCCCGCAAGTGGTTAATGCCGCTGTCCCCCGGCGGGCCCAGCTCAGCCCCGCTCCGGAGGTTGGGGGGTTTCTATGGCGACCGCTGTCCACCTCGCTCGCCGCATCCCTGTGACCTTCTCGACCTGCCGGCAGGTTAGGCCCGGCAGCCCCACGCATCGCCGGGCTTCCCGCTTCCCTGACCGGCCTCCCCCCCAGCCCATCTTCCCGCCGCCCCCTCCACCGGCCATGATAACTCACAGAGGGGCGAGGGCCCCGGAGCAGAGCCCGCCCAGCCACACACCCAGCCCGGCACACAGAGGAAGCCGCCATCTTGTCCCCGCCGCCACCGCTGACCGACCGCCCGGGCCACGACGCGCCTGCGCAGGAGGCGGGGCTGCGGGAGGGCCGGAGCATGCGCAGGAGGCGTGCTGGGGGAGGGGGTTACGACACACGACTGCGCATGCGCCTGGGCCGGAGAGGTGGGCGGTGCGTCCCACGCGTAAAGTGGCGCAGGCGTGCGGTGGCGCGCCCTGGTGGCTGGAGGGCGCGTAGGCGAGTGAGGGCAGAAGTTGGTAGGAGGAGGCGGCGCCGGTTGGGAGCGGAGGGAGTCGAGGGCCAAAGTGATAGAAACTGGCCGGAGGGTGGGCGGGCCAGACTGACCGCAGGGAAGGTCGGGTCCGGGCCAGTCCCCAGCAGTGCTAAGGTACAGCCAAGTGGCCCTGCCCGTGATCACCTTTATTGAGGAAAGTGCCACAAAAATGACGCTTGAGAAACATGGCACAGTTTAATTCATGATGCCAACCAGCTGCCGGGAGCGGACACCCCTCGGCTAGGTCCAGGGGTCTCTCTGCCGACCCCCTAACCATTGCCCAGCCCAGTGGGACAGAGGCCTGTGCAGGGGATGAGGGGAGGTGCAAGTGCACTTTGGTATGATGACCTGCAGCAGTTCACAGCCAGACCAGAGCCCCAGCTCTCAGAGTCCAAAGGGGTGGGGGGGACACAAGGTGTCCAGACCCCAGGGTGGGTGAGCTGGTGCCATCACAGTGGCAAGACCCTTCTCACCCACCCAGCTCCTCATGAAGACGTCTTCCTCTTGCAGGGCTACATTTTGGTGCTGACATCCACCTAAGGGGGACAAACAAAGGGATTGGATTGGCTGTCCTCCTCCGTCTTAGTGATTGAGATGTCAGGTCCGGGGCAAGTCTCACTGAGAGCAGGCGTCGCTCCCTGGTGCTGTGGACCACAGCGTCATGGACCGAAGGGAAGAAGCAGTGCTTGGTGATGGTTGAGCTGAAGAAGTTGCCCCGCTCCAACTGCGCAAGGACAGGCACTGTGGTGGGAGAAACACACAAAGCTATGGCACGCACCTGAGTCCCCCACACCCTATCCAGATCAGCCTCCCTCCTGCTGTGCTGCAGAGCATACTGGGGCCACCACCAGGGCTCCAGCTGCCTGGCATGGGGCTGCAGGGCTCAGACTGGATCCGTGTAACATCTGTCCCCTGGGGATGGGGACATTTTGGAAGGAGCATGGCCAGCAGCTGCGTTCCAAAGGGGTGGGCACGCCCAGCAGAAATGTTGATAGCTCTTCGGAAACTCCTCACCCGAGCAGCCAGCAATAAAGACATCCACTTCTATGTCATGGAAATCCCTGAAGATCTGTAAATGACATAAACCGTTTTGCCCAGGAACAGCAACAGGCAGCAGCCATCAGGCCACCCTGAAGAGGGCCCTGGAGATACGCTTGGTGGGGCTGCCGGCCTGCCTGCTCCTCCAGCCCCTTACATTCTTGAGGATTTTGATGGATACAGTGTCCACGAAGCCGACAGGGCTGAAGTCCAAGATGACGGCATGGAAGTCAGGCTGGGGCAGCCCCAGGCTGCGCAGGGTAGGTTCCGGGGGCGAGCTGTCCTCCGTGCTGCTCAGCTCGATCACGGCTACACCTGGACCATTCTGCCCGTCCTGCATGTCCTGGGGGAGAGAAGGAGACCCAGTCTCACTGCACAGGAGCTGGCCACACCCCTGGCTGGACAATGTCCCCTCCACGGGCTTGACCTGCACTATAGCACAGTGGAGCTTGGTAAGGCTCTTCGGTTGCGCAGGCAGCGGGTGGCCCTGGGTGTGGGTGCCTTGTTCGCACCTTCACCCACCCCTGAGCTCTTCCTGGATCCACCAGGACTCACCCCTTTCCCCAATGACCTTCTCCACTGCTGGGCTTGTTAGCTGGTGCCAGGTCAGCCTTTGCTCTCACTCTTAGTTCTGATTAACTCACCAAATGGCTAATGAATCACTGGCTCCGCCACCTAATCATTAACGACCTAGTTTTCCCATCGACCTTGGGTGTGACACTGTGGCCCAGCTCTGCCCAGGTGCCTCTTCTCACCCAGACTGAACCCAGAGCCCCACATGGGCTACCGAGCCCCACCAATGCAAGGGCAGGAGGGCCAGGGCCAGGCAGGGAGATAGTGTGGGGTGGTACTGGAAGGGTCCCCCGTGGCAGGGAAGCACCTTTTTCCTCTTTGCCTTCTCCTTCTCTACTTTCTTCTGTTGTTTCTTCAGCTTCTTGAGGGCCTTTTTCTTCTTCTCGATCAGGCGGTCCACATTCATGCCGCTCTGCAAAATAACACAGCCCTGTGTCTCCAGGCACCCCACTGCCAACTTGGTGCTGGCACTGATGACCTGGCAGCTCTCCTACCTTCTTCTTCAACGCCTCGGCATATAGCTCCACGTTAGCAAAATAGATAGTGGAGGAGGAGCGGAATATCTTCACACCAGGGACCTCCTGTGCCTAGGGACAGATGGGAAGGGTACAGCCCCAGGGATGAAGCGCCCTGCTCCCCTTCTCACCCTCCAAATGTTCCCCCACTTCTGTCCTCAGTGAACAGCACCTAGGAGTACTTTGACCTGCCCCATTGCAGGCAGCTCTTCTCCCACCCCCTAGTGCTGTTACCATCTGGTATTCAGTCACATCTTTGTAGACATCGGTGTTGGAGATCTGTCCCAGGATCGAGTAATGGGGGCTGCAGGAAGCAGAGCAAGGGACTGAGGTCACCATGATCTTCCCCTACCCTCAGGATGCAGCACTGAAGCTGGCCCTAGGGTACATACAGCTGGGTGCGGAAGATGACAGTGAGCAGCCCAAAAGCTACTGAGGCCCCCAGGCCTATGTCCAAGTTTAGCAGAAGGGTGGCCACAAACGTCACAATCCAAACCACCTGGAGGAGGGACATAGATAGCTGTGGCTCAACCTCCCTGCTGGCACCTGCAAGCCTCAAGGAGGCCAGAGATATCCTCTCCAGGGACAAGATCAAAGCCCCACAGCCAGTCAGCACCTTACCAGATCCACGCGGTTGGACTTCCAGAGCATGCGGAGATCAGTGAACTGCTTGAACATGCCTTTGAGGTTGATGATGATGATGGCAGCCAAGATGGCCTAGGAGAGAAGCTATGAGAATACTGATGGCAAGTCTGAGGGGGGCCCTTGTGTATTCCCATGCCACACCACCTTCGCATGGGAGAGGCACAGGGGTAGGACATGGCACAGAGGCTATGGGACCAGATGTACCTTGGGCAGGTCTCGGAAGAGCTCCCCAATCTTCAGGATGGTCACTAGGATGACCAAGGATGCAATGACACCAGCTACCTGAGGTGAAGGAGGGCAGAAGGTGAAGAGTGAGCTCCCCCACCACTCACTGTGCTCCTTGCCCCTGGTCAAGCCCTGTGAAGGGAGGTGGTGCTGCCCAGACCCACCTGGCTGTTGCCTCCTGTGCTCTCTTGCACCAGGCTCCGTGACATGGAGCAGCTGATGGCAAAACACTGGAAGAAGCCCCCTAGGAAGTTGCAGAGGCCCAGTGCAATCAGCTCCTGCAAGGACAGAAGAGTGCTGGGGGAGCATCATGCCATCCCCCAGCTGCAAGAAGTACAATCTTGATTTACACCCAGGGTAGGGGCCCTGCGTGTTGAAGCATCACCTGGTTGCTGTCCACTTTGTATCCATGCTTCAGGGCAAAGATCTTGCCCAGGGAGATGCAGATGGCATAGCCCACCACAGCAATGGCAAAGGCATTGCCCACCACTTGCCCAAAGTAGCTGACGTTAGGGGCCACAGGTGCCTTCAACCTACAGCCAAGACAGGGAGACAGGGCTCCAAAGGGGGACCTGCAGATAGCATGATGCCCTGGTGCAGACAGCCTCACCACCCAGCCCTGCTTACCCACTAGGGATCTCTCCCACCACAGAGATGCCAAACTTGTCATTCAGGTTGACGCCATAGGATATGCCAGTGGAGACAATGATCTAGAGCAGGATGGCTGGAGTGAGGCAAGGCCTTCCTGTGCAGGGACCGTGGTGGAAGAGGAGGGGATGCCGAGGCACCCTGGTGGCATCCACCTCTCCCTGCCCTGGAGGAGACAGGGACAACCATGGCTGTGTCCCCAGAGGGAGCTGGGGCAGCTCTGGGTACCGTGATAAGCTCGATGGGGATGGGCATGGGCAACTTCGCAGCGAACTTGTGGTTGAGCTCTTTCACTATGAAGATGGCCACCATGGCAATGATGGCTGTCACCAGTGTACCCACATTGGTCTCTGGAAGCTTCTTGCAGATCTCAATGATGGTCTAGAGGACCAGGAGGAGGGTACTAGATCAGGAAAGCAGATGTCCCCTTGGCAGGCTTTGGGGTGCCTCTGTGTGCCCCACAGGTGAATGCCCAGGAGACCACAGGCAGCAGCGAGCCCTCACTCACCAGGAACATTGAAAGTGGTCCTGACTGCTCACCCACAGAGACCCCAAAGACATTCTTGAGCTGGGAGACGAGGACATGTACAGAGGCAGCAGTGGTGTAGCCACGCACCAGTGGGTCTGAGAGGTAGGTTACCACAAAGCCAAACTGCAGGAGGCCCAGGGCCACCTGGAAGGAGAGGTGGCTGACATAACCCACAGTCTGTGGCTCTGGGGGCACACAGCTTTCTGTTCCTTGTCAAGCCAGGCTAGGGCCCCCTTACCTGGAAGATGCCTGTCAGGACAGTGATGGTGGCCACCAGCTCCACCCTGGCAGCATCCCGCTGTGCCTCATTGATTGTCACATTGCTGCCATTGATGGACTCCTGGAAGTTCTCACTGGGCAGCAGAGACTCTGTCAAGCTCCCAATCATGACAGAGATGACAGCAAAGGGCCCTGGGGACAGGAAGGGTGTGAGCATGGAGCCCAAGGTCAGCACCAGGTCCTCTTTGAGGTCCACAGGCAGCTGTCCCCTTGGGCCAGGCTCAGATAGCAGCCCTTGTGCTTTGGCTCTGGTCTGGCCAACCAGCTTCTTAGTGAGGCAAAGTAAAGGCAAAAAAAGTCCCTCTCAAGTGTTGATGCGGCAGTCCTGTGCTGGAGATTAAGGTTTGCCCATCTTATCCTTGATCCCTCTCCACCATCCCCATAGGAGTATGTGCTCACCCACAGAGTTGTGCCTGGATGTCCCGAAGAAGAAGTAGAGGAAGACAGGGTAAAAGGAAGAATAGAGACCGGTGACAGGTGGCAGTCCAGCCAGCAGTGCATAGGCAAGCCCTGCACATGAAGAAACAGGAAGACACATCACAGATGGCCAAGCCCTGGTGCCCCCAACCTGTGGGGATGTCATAGCAGCCTGGGCGAAGCATCACTCACCTTGGGGCAGGTGCATGATACCCACGCTGAATCCTGAGGCGATGTCCCCCAGGAGCCAGTCCTTGACTGGGTAGCGAGGCAGCCAGCGCAGGAAGGGCAGGAACCGAAAGATCAGGGACTTTGCAGTGGAGACTGAGCATCTGATGGGGAAAGAGCAGGGGCTGAGCACAGCTGCAGGGGGTTGGGGACATCACTAGGGGCAGATGGAGCCCCACTGGAAATAATGGCATCCTGTGGGACTCCAGCTCCATCCACAGGAACCAGACAGGAGGACAGAGTGGGGACACAGGGCTTGGAAGAACCAATCCCCAGGTCTGCACCATGTCTACCACAGGGACAGGGGCAGGGACAGCCAGAGCCAGGCTCGACCTGTTCTAGTGGAAGGTGTCCCTGCCTACGGCAGGGGGTTGGAACTGGATGATCTTTGAGATCCCTTCCAACCTAAACCGTTCTATGATTCTTCATGGCAGTGGGGCTAGGGTGCAGGGTCCCTAGTAGGGTCCTGGCACATTCCCCTGACCAGAGCAGTCTTACCTGGTCTTACGGAGACAGCTGCGCAGTGAGGGCTCTGTGGGGGGGTTCCGCTGTGCCACCTCCTCTAGGTCAGCCTCGCTCAGCACCTCATGGGGTGCCCGGTGTCTCAGCACCATCTCTTCTGTCATGGCTGCCTGTCTCTCTCACGTGCCAGTCCACTGCAGGGAGGCAAGGGACAGCTCATCCACATGGCCGTGGTCAGGGGCACTTGGCACCCTACCCACCCTGCACCCCTTCTTCCACCTCAACTCGCCCCTCAGAGCCATCTCATTCCAGCTGGGTGTGCAGCACCATCCTTGAAGCCAGAGGTGAGACAGATTTTGGAGTCCTGAAGCAGTGTCAGCAGCTCATGATGGAGAACAGCAGGCAGCCAGTGTGTGAGCAGGAAGGGAGTGCATGCCTCTGCAATCAGCTCTGCCTGTCCCTGCGCCACACCAGCCCCATCTGCCCCGCTTGGGTGCAGCTGCCCTGGTGGGGGACCTCCCCCTTCACCTGCCCATGTGGGACTTACCTCGGTGCCAACCACCCTCCTTCTCCTCCATGTACCACAGTGCGGCCAGGGCAGCAAGCCAGCACAGCTATGGAACAAAGCCTGGCCACCCCACAACCCTGTCTGCAGACTTTGTCCCTTTACACATGAGGGGACCAGGAATGTCAACCCCTAGCGCATGTCACAGGCTCACCATCTCCCTGCTGGTGCCCTCCCCAGCCCCCTGCACTGCAGAGTGAGAGCAAGTTCCCAGGCACAGAAGAACAAGGCTGGGCTAGAGTCTCTCCCTTCATGGAGCTTGGACGGTGGGACTGTGGCATCTCCTTGGGAGCCTTCCTTGGGGCTTGAGCTGAGAGCTGCCACCACCCCGCTGGTCTTACATGGGTAGTGGCTAAAGCTGGTCCCCAGGCAGCTCGCTCACTTGCAATTGGACCCACAAGCCACTCACAGGGTACCCAGAGCTGTGCCAGCCCAACTCCCGGTGTTGCCTCCAGGTCTCCTACCTGCTGTGCCCAAGTTGGTCAGGTGCTGCCAGGCGGGTGCAGCCGGTGCACACTCTGCTCCCTCCTATTTATTAATAGCAGCCTGTGATCTTTGAGACACCGCTCCCTACCTCTTACCCTCCCTCCTGCTCTGTTGAGGAGCTGCCCACTTCCCAGTCCCACTGCCATGCAGCACCCTTCATGTTCCCCTAATACCCTGTTATGCAGGGTTCCTCAGCTCAGGCAGACCTAGGACTGTGACCACTGTCCCCAAAGCCACCCCATCTTGGGGACCGTACTGATCAGTCTCAGCTCCTGGTCTGCTGCCCTGTTGTGGGCCGTGCCACAGCATCCACGCCAGGCACAGAGCAGGACTCTTCTTGCTGCTGGGTGCATCCTAGTGCCAACCCTCCACTAAGAGCTGCTCTGTGCTCACCTCTCCAGGGCACTGCTTGGGGTCTTGCCCTTACTCTCTTGTGCCCCCAGGGTTCCCGTAGGTGTTCTCTCCCCACTCCATGTCCTGGAGCAAGAGCTGTGCCTGGGGTAAGGAGGGTTACCTGCAGCCGCTGGCCAAGGCATCCAGGGTATTTTCCACAGCCCTTGGGCCCCTGCTTACCTGATGGAAAACGGTGTTCTGTGCCCTGTGGACCGCCCTGGTCTCCCACAGCACGCACAGACCCAGCCCTTATCTTGTTCCAAAGGTCCCTAGCGGGCACTAGATTTCTTCAGAACTTATGACACCTTCCCGGACTCCACCATGACCTGGTAATTGCCATTGGTTTTGGAGCATTTCTGAGTCACACTTCGCTTAGGCCCATGGGGACACAGTAGGATAAATCCAGGTGCTCGTGGGTTGGGCTGACTGGTGCCAGGGTGTGAAATGAAGCCAGTGGGCAGGTGTGGCAGGTACGACTACACCCCCCACCCCCCACCCCCAGCGTAGGGTCCTGACAGACCTCCAGGGAGGCTTGCTGGAAGCTGATAAAGATCAGCTTCTCCTTGTTTCTGGTGCCTCTGGGTCTAGGCTTCCTTTGTTTGCCTGATGAGCCTGGCTCTCCAGCAGATTAAGAAGCTAACCACATCCAAACCCTCAGGGGTATACATGGAGTTCTGCTATGGATTGTAGAGCTCGCTGGCTCTCCACAGGAGCAACCTTTGCAGCTCAGAACTTTTAGAACAGAACCTAAGGAGACCTCACCACCCTCGTTGGTTTTGGTTTGTCTCTACAGAGTTTCATTAGTTGTGCAACAGGATTTTCCCAGCTGACATCCGAACCTGTAATTTGGATTTATTGTAACTAAATCTGCTCTCCTTTCAACCGCCAGTTTGCAGTGGCTGTTCCTGTCTGGTTTGTGGGTGCCTCCACGGCAGCAGAGCAGGGCACCCAGGTGCCCTGGGCAGTGGGATGAGGCTGGTGAGTTAGAGAAGAGGACACGCTGAGGCCCAGTGACTGGTTCCCATAGCTGCTGGCTGTGGCAGGGAACCCATGGGCACCCTGGCTCTCTCCACAGTCCGCATGACCCAGGGCCCATCGCAGCCACATGCAGACCCCTCAGCTGCCTTTCAGCATCAGGGCTTGAATAGGCTCCCCTCAGTCTCTTCCGCATCACATTCTTGTAGCATCCTCTTGCCCAGTCTCACCGTGGCTGGGTAATGGCACACCATCGCTGACACAAATACCTACAGGCTGCTTCCCCATCATTTATCTGCTCACCTGACACAGAAGTGGAGGCCACTACAGGGCTCCTACTTAGTAGCAACTGATAACACCGAGCGCCATTTACTGCCTCCTTATCCCTGCTCTACTCTGTGCTGTTTCCAGCACCTCAGCCTCCAGCTTCTGCCCTGCACCCCAGGCTGGCTGCCTGTGACTTCCCTTGGCTTCCTCAGACCCCTGCCACCTCTCCCTGGCTCCTCACATCCAGGGTAGCCTTGGGAGGGCTGTGGGGTGGGACCACAGCTCCTGGCACTGCTAATGCCACTCCCCAGAAGCCTCCACCATGAACCTGGCACTCACCAGTGCTTAGGGACTGCCCCAGAATGGGTCAGGCTCAGGACAGTGCTAAGGGTGGAGCCTGTGAGGGACCAAAGGATGGTGACTGATAACAACCCTTGCTCAGGGTGCCATGGATCAATACTGCCCTTTGTTCAACTGCCACTTCCCTTCCAACAGCAAGAAAAGTAGGGACACAGGGTACCAGGATAATGTTTCTCTCTCCTTATTTCCCTTTCCTTGCTGGCAGCCCGTAGCAGCCCTGCTGAGGTCATACTGCCTCTGAACGGTGCATTTTCTCTCCTTGGCCCCAGCCAGGCTACCCACCAGGACTGCCGGACATGAATGAGGCCCATGGGTAAGCACATCCAGTGCAGCACTGCTGGCTGGGACCACTGGGCAGCACTGAAGGTGACCCCCACCTCTGGGTGAACTGGACTGGATACAAACAAGTTCAAGCAACTGGCAGCACCTGAAGTTGTTGTCACCTGGTCACCTCACTCCCAGCCACAACTACTCCACTTCAGCCCAAGATCTCGCTGCCAGCTCCTGCCCAAGTGCCCTCCTAGCATCACCTCAAGCCCAGGTGTTGTGCCCACAGCCCAGCCATGGATCCTGAGCACAGGGATAGACAGCAGAGAGGACAGCACCATTTTATAGACTTTTATTTCCAAATCTGGCGCTTCCATGATACACTTTTACACAGCTGGTGGGGAAGGGGGTGGGGCACAGGCAACTCCCTGCTCCTTGGCCACAGAATCAGGAGATGGAGAAAAAGACGGAAAATAACCCAAACAACCAAACCCCTCAAGAAAGAAACCCAAACCCAAGGAGGATGCTCCCCAGAGCCTGGGCCACAGCACTATAATCAGGGACCAAGCTGTAGACTGACTCATGCTTCCTGACTAGCCCAGCTCTGAGGGGACAGCCATCAGCTCTGCTGCTCTCTTCTTTTTGGCACTTGGCACTTGGTCTCCATTTGGCACCAGCACAAAGAACCCCTGTGTCCAGCTGGGCAGAAACATGGGCTCTACAGCAGGTCAGGGACAGACCCCAGGACTCCCATGCCACGCCAGCTGGAAAGAAACATGTAAACAAGCTTGCTCCCAAAGGCAAAGACAGGCAGCACAGAGGGCCCAGGCTGCTCCAGACCTGTGGGGCTTTCCCTGTGTCCCAGTCCCAAATGGCACATAAACGTGTCAGCAGAGCCTCCCCTCCTCATCCCTGGGAGAAGGGTGACAGCAGGCACGCCTTGTTCAGGTTATGCCAGGGGCCAGCAGCCCCACCAGGCCCATGGCACTTCTGTCACCCAGCCCTTCTGTTCCTTCCATGCTCTCCTGGGGGATGTAACACATCCCCCTTGGCCTTGGCCTCTTTGGAGGCCTGGAGGACAGTGGCACGTGTTCTCTCCTGAAAACATGTCAGGCTGGGCTGCAGTAAAATGCTACAGCAGTGTGGTAGTAAGGCAATAAAGGAGCTGTTGTGCAGCCCCAAGAGCACCACGGTGGCAGCTGAGCAGAGGCACCATGCTCAGCAGGTGAAAGGGAGCATGCTGGCCCCTGAGCAAATGCCCCTGGCCCAAGGCTGGGGTAGGCACAGATGAATGCCTGTCTCACAGCCAGTGGGAGCCCAGGGTCAGGCCCCTGCCTGAGCAGAGAAACCTTGAGGGTGGCCTGAACTTCCAGAGAGGGCAAAGTGCTGTTTATCTCCATCTTGTAAAATCCGGGCCACTCTGAGCAGGGATCCTCTGCCAGCCAGAGCATAGGGATGTGCATATGTATGCAGAGCCTGCAGGGAATCAGCTACTACTTTTGTGGGTAATGCTGGACCCTGAGACTCGAGCCACATCATGTTCCTGTGGATGCTAATCCTCCACAGGGTGAGAGCTGGCTCTGAGAACAGCCTAGCCTGGTGCTGAGCTGGGCTAGAGTCATCCAGCTCCTTGCCTGGACCCACAAACTACAGAGGTTTGCTCTGGTTAAAGAGCACAACATGCAGTGGGTAAAATCATAGTGCTCCCAGAGCAGAGGAAACCAGCCCTTAGAGGAGCATGACCATCCTGGCACAGCACAGGGCAGAAGGGCAAAGTTTGTTTCCTCCCCTAGCGGGAGCCTGCTGCTAGATTTTCTGCCCTGCTCCCCTGGCTTACAGACAGGGGTCAGCCCCGAGGGGGCTCCCACGGGGAGGCAGAGAGGAACCTGGCTGCGGGGAGGGTGGTTGAGGGACTCCAGACAGGAAGACTGCGTGGAGACACATGGAGCTGCACGGTGGGAGGGCGAGGGGCAGCGGGGCCAGTTGTCTCGCAATGGGGACGGAGCAGAGCTGGCAGAGCTGGAAGGGCTGCCTGGCACTGCCTCTCCAGTGCACTTGGACTGTGGTCCCTGGTACTCCCAGGGAAGGTGGCAAAGGGCTGTTGGTGAAACAAATGCTCCAGGTCCTGGGAACAGACCATCCGTAAAAATAACCATAGAAATTTCTCTTCTCTGATTACAAAGATACAAAAAGGTAGAAAACCCTCCCCCACCCCCTCCCCCCCCACCACATACCAACGGCGCACAGAGGAAGAGCTCTATGTGGATACCCTTGCTCAAGCAGGCTCCTGCCACGCTTGTCACACCAGTCGGGCAACGGGGAGCACTGTGGTAGCCGAGGGCCCAGAGGCTCCCAGCAGTGGGTGGTGTGGGCTGCTGGCCCCTCAGCTCTGAGGGCAGGGGAAAGCAGGGTCAGTTTGGAGCCTCTGAACACCATCAGTTCTGGCACCTGCCCCCTGCAGACACCAAACCTCAGCTGGCAGCGCCTGGCTAGGTGAAGGGCCCTGGTTCTTCGGTGTTCTCTCTTCTGGACAGCTTCAACCCCTCAGGAATGGCCCTCATTTCTTGTTGCTCTTCTCGGAGGAAAGGAAAATAGTGTTAAGCCATGGCATCTCCCCTGGCATCCAGCTGCTTCCCAAAGCTATGTCAGATGGGCACAGGGTGAAAACCCACTCCTGCGCCATGTCAGGATCAACATTTTCCAAGTCCCTGAGGTCAAGGAAGAGGAAAAGATGGACAGAATGGGATGGGATGGCAGCAGTGAGTGGAGCTGGAGAGGAAGAAATGACAGACTGGGACAGAGTCCCTGGGGAGAAATGTCAGGGGCGGGTAGGCAGGGATTGGGTAGGACTTGAGCCTCCTCTCCAGCCAGCCTGGCCCTCACACTCATATGCTCATTGACATTCAGCAGGTCAGTCTGGCTGCACAAAGCATCTTCCTCGAGCCCTTACAGGCCACAAGCAAGGACAGCCATCACCTCTCACAGAGCAAGCAGACTCAGATACACTCATATTTCTGCTTGTGCTGTGCTGCAAACACCCAGAGCTGTCACACTCGAGGGCTCTCCCTGGGGATCCACCTTTACACAACCCTTTCCCCCAAAACCTTCAGGAAGAAGCCAGGCAGGTGGACAACGCACCAGAGCAGCTGAACAAGGTCTAGTTGAGAAAGCAACACTTACTCTGAGTCTGGTGACAGCTCCGAGATGCTGTGCGAGGTGGTGGAGTGAGGTGTTGAGCAGGTCTGCACAGCAGAGGGTGTGGCAGTGGTCTGGGGTCCTGAAGGTGTACTGGAAGTTTGCACCGAGGACAGGACAGAGGAGTTAAAAGAAGCAAGGATGGAAGAAAGGATATCTAACTGTTCAGTAGAAGGATGTCGGCTAGGAATGGCCTCCAAGTTCTCTCTAGAAGGCTGTCTCCTTGACAGTGGCTCTAGGCATTCCCTAGACAGCTGCCTCCTAGAGAGGCTTCCCAGGTTGTCCTGGGAGGGATGCCTGCTAGGCACTGTGTCCAGAGGCTCTCTGGAATTAGATCTTCTGGACAGAAAGTCCAGCTGCTCCCTTGAAGTTTGTCTAGCCAGTACTAGCTGCTCCCTTGAAGGCTGTCTTCTAGAAAGCAAATCCAGTTGTTCTCGAGAAGTATCTCCACTTGGCAACATGTCTATTTGGTCTCTGGACACTTGCCTACTTGGCAATGTGTTTAGCCACTCTCTCGAGACCTCTCTTACTGGCCCATAGTCTAGCTGCTCTCTTGACCCAAATCTGCAGGGTAAAGTGTCAAGGTGGTCTCTGGAGCCCTGCCTTCGTGGCAGCGTGTTCCCATGATCTCTCCGACTGGACCTAGCAGAAAGTAGATCCAAGTTTTCCCTAGACCCGTGTCTGCTTGGGATAGTTTCCAGGTGTTCAGTGGACCCATGCCTGCTGGGGATGGTGTCCAGCTCCTCCCTGGACCCATGCCGGCTGGGCACGGTTTCCAAGCACTCTCCTGAGTTGTGTCTGCTCAGCTGCTCCCGGGACATCTGTCTCCTCATCAGCATGTCAAGCTGCTCCCGCGACGAGTACCGGCTGGCTGGCTGCGACAGACTGCCTGTGCCAGAGTAGATGCGGCCGTAGGAGGCAGCAGGCACAGCCCTGTGACCCAGCGTGGAGGTCTTGTACCACGTCAGCTCATTGGTCATCCTGCCGACGGATGGCAGCCCTTGGAGAGTGGGAGGGTACTGCAGACGGTTCTTCAAAATCCCTGCACCAGGCAGAAGGAGAAGTCAAATCTTTGCATAACAGTAAAAGCAGCACAAAAGCTGTGGGGCAGAAGCCATACCTCCATGACAGCATGGACTTGTTGCTGAGCCTTCAGTGCTATATCAACCTCAGATAGGCAAGGCCACCCTCGCCCGCTTATTCCAGGTCATTACCTTTTCTTTGCCGTTGAGTCTGGGTGAGGGAGTTTTCATCCCCACTGGTCAAGGCCAGGTCTGGCTGATTATTGTTGGCTGCATCCTTATTGATGTCAAATCCCAGCTTCCTTTCAGAGCCCCACTTCTGCAAGGAGCAGGGATGAACCTCGCACTCACCCAGAGCTGGCCAGTATGACATGAGGTCATTGCCATCCACGTCTGGTGAAGGGCACGGCAAAACAGGCCCCAGAGAAGAAGGAGAGAATATTTCTGTGAGCAGCAATTGAAGCCGTTGGTAAACACAGCTTGGTTCTCAGGGACCCGAGCTCAGCCCTTCCCCTGCCAGAGCCGCCAGGACTTGCCTTTGGGAGTGGTGTTGGTGGGGTTAGTGAGGAGGCGTTCGCTGTGTGCTGCCCGTTTGAACTGGCGTTGGAAGCGGCCCCGCAGGCGAACATTCTCCTCACTCTCTGAGGATGGGATGGAGAGGCTGCGCTCTTCATCCAGAGACAGGTCGCTGTCTGAGTCCGAGTCTTGGTCTGCAGGGACAGTGTGTGATGGGGAGGGATTTGGAATTGAAGTGGGAGAGGCTCCCAGTGGCAGGGCTGAGAAGGCAGAACCACCCCAGAGCCAACCAGCCTGCCTTATCCCTCACTGCCCTTCCCTCAGCCACAGCCTGTGCCTGCTTCTTGCCTCTATCACCAGCTGCCCATGAGAAACTCAGCTTTGTCTTGCTGTACCTCCCCGTAAAGCAGCTGTGAATAGCCCTAAGATCCCCTTTGTCTCTTTCTTCCTCAAGGATGAGCAAACCCACCTCTTTCACTCTCTGCTCACCAGTCCCAGGTTGCAGCCCCAGCTGCAAGGGTGGGCCCTGCCAGTCTCACTCCAGTGAGGCACTTGCCTGTGTTATGCTGGGAGCCCAGCATTCCCAAGGACCTTGCAACAGCCCACACCTTCTCTCTTGCCTCCTCCATTTCTAACACCTTGGAGGCTGGCTATGCCCACTGCAAGCTGTTCAGGAGGAAAGGGTGCTAAGCAATGCAGTTGCTGCTTTTCCTGCAGCATGTTTGGAAGTCATAACTGAAGAAGGGAAGGAGGATGTAACCATACAGCCAGAGCCTGCATAGGGAAGGATTTCCTTGAGCCGGGGGTAATTCAGGAAGCACAGGGTCAGCCCCAAAGCCAGGTACAGAGCTGAGCCTTACCTCCTCCAGCATCACGATGGAACATGGCCACATCAATGTCTGTGGGGCCAGCATGAGCCAGCAGGCTGTGGTCCAGGGATGAGCCCTGACGTGCTGCCATGTTATCTCTGAAAGACAGGAGGCCTGAACAGTCACAGTGGCAGGACCCCCAGCTCTGCCCACTCCTTGCACCCTGGAGCCCTGAAGCACTGTCTACCTGAGGTAAGCTCGCTGGCTGGAGTGGGTGCGGGCAGAGCGCACGCTGCTGACTGACGAGATGGTGGAGGCTCCCAGGGTGATGCGGATGAGCCCACTCTCCTCAAACAGTGCAGTGTTGTTGTAGGCATTGGGGCCCTGCTGAGGTGAAGAGAGGGCATGTGCCCTGTCAAGGAGATAACACAGCAGCCCAGGGGATGGCCTTCCTATCTCCATCTGCCATGCCCCACAGGGAATCGAGGATGTCCCCATCAGCTCTGTCTTTGGCAGGCAGCCTGTCCCCAGACCCCAGGGGTGCTCCTGCTCTTGCCCACCTGGGTGGTCCGTGTGGCCTCCTCGCTCTGCTCCTTCTTGCCAAGGCAGGCCAGCTTCCAGGCCTCCTGCACCTCCTCATTCAGCACACAGAAAAGCACTAGCACGGCCAGGCCCTGTGGGGAGAGACAGCATGAGAGACAGCCTTTTGCTGCTGGCTGACCTGCTCTCCCGCAGGGGCAGCACTGGCACAGTCCCAGTCTCCTTCAGAGCCCAGCATGTTGGTCCTGGTGGCCACCAGGACTGGTATGCACCAAAGAGTCTCCCAGCACCAATTGTTGCTAATCCCTATGATGGCCATGGACAAGGGAGGAAAGGGTGAGGTGTCCTCCTGGCTGGCAGAGGTCTCTACGGCAACACCAGCCACGGTGGTGGCAGGAGGTCTGTGGTCATATTTGGGGAGTCCAATGCTTCTGTTGTAGGCCACTCTTGCTTTGCTCTCTGAGAGCATGGAGGCCTCTTTCCTCCAAAGATAGTTCTTGCTGGCCCTTGGACGTTACCTCTGAATGAAGTGCCTTGCAGCCACCTCCTGCTCTGTGCCACAACTCACTGCAGGCACAGCAGTGATGGGCAGGAGTCACTGTCAGTGGTGGCAGTGGAAGGGACGAGACGGAACAGCGTGATGCTAGAATCTCAGTGCAGAGCACTTGTTCTCTGCAGATGGTGTGGGGACCACAGCGATGCTTTCTTGGGCTGATCTGTGCCCTCCCCAGGCAGAGGCCAAGCAGTTACCTGGAGGCTGCAGAGGACAGTGTAGAGGTAGTGGAAAGCCAGGACACTGTTGTTGACAGCCAAGAGGCCAAAAAGCCAGGTAGTGCTAATAATTAGAAGCAGAACAAAGGAGCTCCGTAACGTCATGCTGGAGAGAGAGAGACAGACAGGCACACAGACACACACCAAGAGGTTAGTTAGTGCCTATTGTTAATCTACAGTCTAGTGCTCACAGACAGAGATCCAGAGGGGAGAGCACACTCCTGCCCAGCCCTCCCTGGCGCACCCAGCACTGCAGGCACACCCCTGCACAGCTGTTTAGCTCCCACTGACTCCCAAGCCCTCCCTTCTGGATCATACATGGCAAACACAGGAGCCCAAACGACACAGGTCATTTGGAGTCACAGAGTTGAGCCAAGCTCCAGGGCTGGCCCAGGAGGTAGTGGGAAACATCTCAGAAGCAGCATGAAGGAAAGGAAGAAGCAAATGCTCAGAACTGACATGGGCAGTGGTGAATCAAAGCAGAAACAAAAGGTGGCTGTGTGGGCAGGCGGTGAAAGGAGACAGGCTGGTGTGACAGTGTGGAGAAGGGGACATAGGAGCAAGAGGAAAGGACAAAGTTTAGGAAAGGTTAATGTCACTGGCAGGTGTGGAGAGCGGCTTTAAGGCTGATACTGAAGCACAGAGGGACTCTGTGATAGTGGAAGAGGGAAGATGGTCACTGAAAAAGCTAAAATCCATGAACCACAGGAACTCTGCTGGGAGTTTGGCCACTAATACTCACAGAACCGATTTCTTCTTGGTCTCCTTTTGACTTGGGGAACAGGACATCTTGGCCACAAGCAGGAACATGACCCCATTCATCTGAAAGCATTGGCACCGATTAGAAACTGTGCCAAAGGCCTGTTCTGACCTGACATCCCCAGAGCAGAGCATGGGCATACTCCAGGTCTGCCAGGCCCATGAAAACATTCCCTCCTTTCCCCTTCACGCCTGAGCCATGGCCTCCCCCAAGTTTGGCTGGAGCAAGAAGGGGCAGAGAGAGGGCCTCTAACTGAGGAAGGAGAGTACAGAGAACAGGGCAGGCAGTGAGCAGCCACGGAAGGGAGGTGTGGAGAAGGGAGGCAGGAGAGGGCTGTGGGTGAAACAGGACAGGGTTTTACCACAACGACGACAGTAATGGGGCCTGCAAAGCACCAGACCAGCTTATCATGAATGGAAATCCAGCAGAAGTCAGGGTTCCCGTAGCCCTCAGGATCCAGGCCAACAGCCAGCCCTGCAGGAAGAAGAGAGAGGTCAGGTCCAGAGCCAGCAGCCTTGGACTTGACCGAGCCATGTCCACCCCACTCCAGCACTGAAGGCAGCAAAAGGGCTCTCTAACTGCTGCTTGTCCTGTGCACAGGCTTCCCTGCCACAGGGGAAAGAGCCAAGACTGCAAACCTCCAGGCATCCCTAACACAGCCCAGCCTAGCAGGTGTTCACTGCTAGCAACAGGTCACTGAAGCACACAGGCTTGGGAAACCAGAAGACCTTAACCACAAGCCCTGGGACAGCAGGAGCTCCATGCTCATTGAACAAGCCATGAGGAAATGCTTAGGGAATTACTTCTCCCCAGTAGGTAAGACAACAGCCCTTGTTGTATAGTCCCTAGCTAACTGCCACAGCACTGCTTGCTGCCAGCACTTACCCGGGGCAACACCAGGGCGTTGGGAAGGCTGCTTGAAAACTGGCAGTTTGGGCATGGCTGTAGGACAAGTAGCTCTTACCAGTGATGATGGCAGGCACACCCCAGCCGATGGCGTAGTAGAAACGCATGGCCCCAAAGTTGACATTGCGGACTTCAGTTTGCATGCGGTAGATGTGGAGGCCCTGGACGAAGAGCCAGGCAAAGGTGGAGAGGAAGAAGCAGTGGAGGAGGATGGCAATCACAGTGCAAAGAAACTGGGGAGACAAAAGCTATTCAATGATGATCCCACTGGGCCAACACTAACTACATCATCCACACCTTGCCCCGGCATCCATGGGTGTGCTTGTTCAAGCTCACAGACCTGATTCTCGGTGCGGTTGATACCCAGGAGAAAGACCAGCTCGGAGAAAAAGAGGGTGACCGATATGTTGGAGTGGATGCCACGTGTGTTGGACTTCAGGCCTTTGAGGCAAGTCAGGAAGGAGAAGGTCAGCAGCAGAGCCACCAGGGAGAGAGACACTAAGGAATAGGTGACAACTGCCAGCATCTCCAGGTCACCTTCCAGTTGCTGCAGCAAACAGAGGCAAATGACAGTGTTAGGAGGAGATCTGGAAAACCTGCTGAGCTCTCAAACACTACTTTTCTGCCTGTGCCTGCTTATTCAGAGACCCAGTGGCTAACACCCTTCACCACTGCCACACCCCACATGCTGAGGTTACCTCTCGATGTGAGCTGTCCATCAGAACCCCAAAGGTGCCAAACTGGGAGCACTGGCAGTGGACGTGTGTGGTGTTTCGGTACACGAGCTCACAGTCCTTGGCTGTCCAGAAGCCAGAGGGATTGGTCCTGCAGCCACCAGAAAGCAGAGCACACTTATGAGAGAAGACAGATGAATGTTGGGTGTGGGGAAGAAACCGCAGAAAAAGGGGTCACTGGCAAGGCTTTTCTACCAGCAGATACAACTGCACTCCTATAGCTGAAGTACTGGATACAGAGCCCTGCAAGGACCCTGCTGTGCCCTCCCAGCCGGAACAAACTTCCTGGGAGAAGATGGAAACCCCCACACCCCTGTGCTGCCCAGGCAAACAGCCTGTCACAGGAAGGGAGACTCGGGGAGTGAGGTAGTGCCTGGGAAAACAGCTCAGAGGGAGTGGCCCAGCTGTGGGTGACTCACGGGTTAGAGTGGTTCCACTGGACACAGAGAGGTTTGCTCCTGTTGACAGTCTCCAGCAGGCTAAATTCCAGCACAAGAGGCGTATCCAGGGGTCCCCGCAGGAAGGTGTGATTGCTGAACACAGACACGCTCACAATGGGAGAATTCATCACAGGATTCTTGGGGAGCCTGCAAGGAGTGATGGAGCTAGCTCTACCATCATCCTGCTTGGCAGCTGCAGCTCTCTGCAGGCTTCCTGGATGCCCTGCACTGACATCTCCAAAGGAACAGCTCTGCCCAGCACATGCCAAGGGGTTGGGAAACATGGGGCAGAGCAACACCAAGGTGAGGAACAGGCAGAGCGCCACAGACAACCTGGCTGGGAGCCAAACCCAAGTCATTACAGAGTCAGCAATTGCCAGAGGAAGCGGTCCAGCAGGCCTCTCTCCACCGGTGCTTGTGAAGGGCAAAGAGGAGGAGGTACCTGACGCTGCGGCGATCCACCTGGTAGCGTGCAGGCAGCAGCCCCCCCAGGGTGCGGTACATGATGAGGATGATCACAGTGAGAGCAGGCTCAGGCTCTGGAAGCACCTTCCTCGGAGAGGAGTTCTCCACAGTGTAGTTCCCTTCAACCACAGACAGTGTTGGCACTGCTGTGGGAGCTGCTGAGGTACACAAAGGGATGGTGAGCACACAAAATACTGCTCAGAAGGCAACTTGTAAGGCCTTAGTGATGTGGTGGAGTCAGAAACTCTGAGCTCTCGGGGGTAACGTGTGGACTTCTGACAGGGACAGGTTGAAGGAGGGGCACAAGCAGACTAGATGATCTTTAAAGGTCCCTTCCAACCCAAATCATTCTATGATTCTGTATCTTCCCTGCCAGACATGCCCACCCATGATGTTCCCTGAGTGATGCTCACGTGCTCACCTTCAGCTTTTGGGGAACTGAGCACTGACAGTGGCAGTACAACGTGGGTGTGGGGGTCCCAGGCAGGCTGGCCGCGGAAGAGGCTGCTATGGTAGCGAGGATAGCGCCGGCGGATGTGGGAGTGGTTCTCCATGCGATCAATGCTCAGCACTACAGGGAAGCAAGAGGGTGAAAAGTAGCTCTAGGATGGCCACCTGGAGTGCAACCGTGCTCCAGGGCACCCCAAGTCTGAAATCACAAGCACAGGCTGATTGTAGATATATCCTGTGGGTGGGCACAACATGAAATCCCAGCATCTACAGTACTCCTTCCCAGCCCACATTCTTGCTCTGCCATAGAGCAGGACACTTCTGCCACTGAGACCAGTAGCTTTTTTACTAGAAAGTCAGGCTGGACTGGGTAACTGGAAGAGGGAGGCATACTCCTGTCTCTACTGGCTGTTGGGGGTGTGTCTGTGGTTCCAAGCAGGCATGGGACCAGGATGTCTCTCACAAACACCTCTCCACGTTTGAGAGAGTCACTAAGGAGATGAAGAGCCTGTTCAGCAGCCTTGTTGAGGAACAACGAGGTGAGAAGGGGACGAGGTCTGATAGAGCAGTTGCTCTGCACCACCACCCAGTGTCTACTCACTGATGTTGGGGGTGATGACACCGACAGGGTTGAGGTAGGTAAGCTTCATGTTGCTGGCCAGGGTGCCTGAGTAGTCCCGCAGCTGCTCCATGAGGCTGGTGCTGCCATGCTCGCTGTGTGGCAGCATGGCCCAGTGATCCCGGTTCTCTGGTGCCAGCACGGAGCTGCCTGCGCGCAGCAGGTTCTGCATGGGAGAGACATGGGTGCAAGGGTAAAGGAAGCAGAATCTTTGGGTCCTGTCCTGACTACCCTCAAGGTGCATCATTGTGCTCTTTGCCCAGCTGCACCAGGGCTTGGGAAAGAGAGTTCCTTTTGGCTACAGTGGGCCCCAACCCTCTATGCTCAGCAAGTAGTGTCCTACAGAGACATTTTCCGTACATCTTTGTCGTGACAGAGTTGCAGGCAGCAATAAGACCTCCCATACCTTCCCAGGCTGAGAAAATTCAACCCTCTGCCTCTTCTCATCCACCCTGTGCTCCAGCCCCAGTCACAGAGGTGACCTCCACAGGTCGGTCTCACTCCTGTAGGCCAGTGTCTGTGTAGCACTGGGAAGCCCAATACTCCCATGTGGTCTCACAACATCACTAACTCCCATAAAGACCCAGGCTCAGGGTTGCTGATACAAAGCAGCAGCATCAGGAGCCATGCTGAACTGGCAAAGGTCTCACCTCATTGAAGTGGGCATCCTGTGTGGCTGTCAGGCCAAAGCCGCGCTGCTGGCTCTCGAAGGCCATGAGGCGGGACAGCAAGCGGAAAGTGATGTGCACATCGTTGCCAAAGTAGTGGTCCATGTGGTCTGTCACAGCCCGCAGCCGGTGGGCTAGTTTCTTGGCTTCAATTGTGTTGAGCTCTGTCTCGTTCCTCTCCAAGCCCTCCAGCTGCCAGCAGGGAGAAAGGAGGAGATTAAACAATTAAGCCCTGATTGACCCAGAGGTATTTTTCAAACCATGGCATAAGCCACGGACACTTGCAGTGGTGGTCACTAGAACATGGAGCATTTCTGGCAAACAGCCTCCGGCAATACAACAGATGTTGCGCTGGGCAAGGCCCAGCTAACCCAGTACCATACATGGCAGAGGCCAAGGAGATGAAAGGACAGGGCAAGCATCTGGTGTTACTTCCCTGGAAACTGTCCTGGCCTTGGTGGGACACAAGTGTTCAATAAACTTGTCTGGACACTTCAGAGGGACTTGCCACTGGAGGGCCTGGTGGCCACAGGTATCCCATGGGACAGACACCCTGCCAGAATCAAACAATCCAGCCCTGCTCAGATTGTTTTCCTCTTACATACTGGGGCAGGACACAGGCCATTTCTGATGGGGACACCCAGATTAGATGAAGCCAAGTGATCTTCAGCTCAGATCAGTACTCCTGCAGTGTGGGTTTGGGAGCACAAGATGAGAAAAGAAAGGTGCTGAGCTCTGTGGCAAAGCCCTCTCATACTCTATGTGCCCACAGAGAGCACTTTCAAACCTGGCTGTGAGCCCTTGTTTGTAAGGCTTCTGCCCTGCCAGGGCTGCAGAGCTGAGAGGGGATTACCAGCATGGAGAGCTCCTTGAAGGCAGGTGAAGTGCAGTTGAAGAGATCTGGCTCCAGCCAACCCTTCTCCTCATCACAGTGTCTGATGGCTGCACCTAAAATCAGGAGGAAGGGCATACTTGAAATCCAACACAGGACATGTGTCTCTCTTGCTGCATCCCCCCAGCAGAGACCCTCTGCACCAGCAAATCCCAAAGAGAAGCACTAGCAAGTGATGCTGTAACACTCTAGGGCCATCCTCCTGCTTTGCACCACTGCAACCCATTCCACCCTTGGTCTGCATCACCTCCATAAGCTGCTGCCATCCCCTCCTCCCAGCAGCTGGGTTCCTGGGCTTCGTCATACCAGGTGCCATCACATAGAATTGCAAAGATAAGTAAGTGACTTGGCAGGGCTCAGGCTGGAGAATCCCTTGGGTTCTGGTGGAGACACGTATGTGTCCTCAGGGCACATCTGTCCCCAAACTACTGAAGACCATGCAGCTCTGGTTATCCCCAGACTAACAGCCTGCAATGCCTGCTGCAGTCTTGCCTCTCTCTACAGGGCAAAGTTATCCCAAGAGAACACCACACCTGCTGAAGGGCTGGCAAACCTGCCCCAGAGACAAAGCCCTGCAGTCAGGTGGGATGGAGGACACCCCCATCCAGTAGCACAACCTCAGTACACAATCCCTGGCTGGGGCCCAAGCACTACTGCACAGCAATGGAGTGACAAGAAATGAAAGGGACCAGCTGTTCACCACCTCTAGAAGCACTGCTAAAGCTGACACTGAGAGCAGTGTCCTGGACCATGACTATCACCATGCATACTTTGAGAAAAAGGAACCTGGGCAATCTCACTGTACCCAGCAGGACTGCGGACTGGGTCCTCCTGGAGATGGCATGAGGGCACGAAAACCTACACAGGTGCCCATGGCTGGGAGAAAGCAGCAGCGTGGCAAGAGCAAGGAGAGGGAGCCTGAAGCAGACTCCGGCTGCTGGTCAGAAAAGCCCCAGTGATTAGCATGCCCCTTCCCACTATCTCCAGCTCCTTCTTGTCCTCCCCAGTCACCTTTCTCTCAGCTGCAGAAGCACAGGAACCAGTGCCATTGCAGTTGGGAGCAGAGAGAACAAAGAAACCTCCACTCTGCTCGCCTTTCCTCAGCAGAGAAAGAGAACAGAGAACAGCTCAGCTACAGATCTGGGCAAGATCTGGCCCCAAGGTCCCTCTGCCTGCCTCTGCCAGCCAGAGAGAACAGGACCTTGTGATGCACATGCCTATCAGTTCCTGCTCCAATCCTACTGCTCCCTGCTCAACAAGTTGCTCCCTTCCTCCACTCCACAGCCATTCCTCCATGACCTCCCTGGCATCACTACCCATTGCTCATCACCAGCTCTCTCCCTTCCCAGCCTAAGGAAGCAGGTAGCAGTCCAGGAGAGCCAACATTCATCCCAGCTGGGGAGCAGAGTGTGGACAGAGCATGGACCTGGTCAGAGCCAGCACTGCAGGCTCAGGACAGTGGATGGCATGGGCTGCATGCAACTGCAGCCAGGTTTGTGCTGGTTAGTGTGCTGGGAGCAGGGAAGAGCATGGAGGAGCAGTGAGGCCAGGCAAAGCATTGGGAAGACACTTGGCAGCTTCAGAAGCAGTGGGGAAAGTGCAGGGGTGTGCAGGGTACCAGGCAGGGAGCAAGGAGGGAAAGCCACATGGTACAGCCCTTACAGCACAGGGGGAAGGAGATGGGAACAACCTTACCTGCTCCCCTCAAGCCTGAGCACGGAGGGCGAGAAAACCGGGGAGAGAAGCGACAACAATTAGGAGCTGAACCTGCCTCCTCCTGGGGCGAATGGCTGAAGAAGGACAGGGTTTGTATTGTCCCCTGGGGCTTGTGCTGCCCTACAGTCCCAGAAACCCTGCTTGTGTCTTTGCCATCACTGCGGATGGCCTTCTCCAGCTCGAGATGTTGACTCCTATCTGAGACACTCACCTAAGGGCATGCTATGCCCTGCTCCCCTGGCAGCACACACCAATGACAGGGCAGCAGAGTACAGCAAGGCACAGTGGGCAGTGAGCTGCCATGCCAGGCCTAACCCCAGCTTCAAGCCTAACAAAAAAGCAGCATGAAGAAGATGGGGATTGAGGCTGAGGGAGCAGCACAGCCTGAGGGCTGGGTGATGGGCCTAGGACCCCACAGCCTGTCCCCAGCTTCAGCCCCATCACCAGTCACCTCCACACTACCCTAGGCTGGGGTATTGTGTCCTCTAACTTCCTTCTCCCAGCTCTCACGCCCAGCTAAATGGGACTGGGACAGCACGAGAACAGAGTGATAATTGCTAGGACTGCTACAGCCTGCAGCAAGATGGCCAGGCTGCACCCTCCCCATCACATCTCCTACTCACCCAAGGAGCCTTTGGGACACAGCACAGCAGCAGAAAAGCCAAACTTGGTCTGGGGCCACCACACACCCGCCTTCAGGCTTTTGGGACAGCCATCATAGAGCACTGTGAAAACACACACCCCGAGGGGCCAGTCACAGGGGAAGGCCACTGATGCCAAGCCCCACGGTACCAGCTCCTTGCTGTGCCCACACTCACCCTCACAGCCGCTGGGTGTCACCTCGGCAAAAGGGCTGTCGCAGCTATTGCACTGGCGTCCGATGACCCCAGGCCGGCAGTGGCACCGGCCTGACTCCCTGTCACAGGTGCGTGAGGTGGAGCCCACAGGATAGCAGTCGCAAGGCAGGCAGGTGTCACTGCCCTTGGGGCGGTAGTGGAAGTCCTGGGAAGACAAGGGGACAGACATCAGACAGCCCATCCAAACAGCAGCCAAGGCCAGGGTGCTTGGGGCAGAGAAGGGTAGAACCTTCTGACTTGCAAACACCCCTTTGTCACCATGCTGGGGCAAAAGCACTGCACAGAAGAGCTGAGCAGGGATCCAGCCCAGAACTGGGCACACAATGCAGGGCCTGTGTGGCTGCCAGGCCTTTGGAGTGGACAAGGAACAGCCTCAAAGACAAGCAGGGCTCCTGGCATGCCATGGGCCACATTCCCATGGGTACACAGCTGCCCCTCACCTTGCAGTGGCACTGCCCATTGGTTTTATTGCAGTCAGGGTCAAAGCCTTTGTTCACATCACAGTTACAGGGCCCACAGGTGAGGTTTCCCCACCAGCCCTTCGGACACTGCTGGTCCATCCTAGAGAGAAATATGTCTGCTGTTACACCCACCGAATCCCCCAGGTCCTCTCTTCCTATCAGCCCAGCTGTTCAGCAGCTCTAATGAGCCAAGTGGTACTGAGAGGTCTCTGATCACAGAGCCGGGGTGAGAGGGCAGCACAGAGTCAGGTATAGAGGGCATGCTCTGTCCCATGTCCTGTATCTCACCTGTGCTCGCAGTACTGCCCAAAGAAGTTCCCTCCACACTCGCACACATAGCCCAGGGGTGAGCCTGGCTTGCGGCGACACACTGACTTGTTCTTGCAGGGGTTGAGGTGACACACGTCCACACAGTCCCCTCCATAGTACCCTGAGGTGTGAACAGAGAGCACAGTGAGCACACCTGAAAGGTACCAGAGCACCAAGGAGTTGATTCAGAGGACTGAGGAAATCCTGCCTTTCAGAAAAATCAGTGAGTATCTGGCAGGGATGTGACTTGCCCGAGTCATAGATAGGAAAGTGGTCACAGGCCACAAGGGGGTCACAGTGGGAGAAAGGACAGATAGGCACAGACAGCAAATGGATGGCAGGGCTCTCTAGACCCTACCTGTATGGCAGACACAGGAGTAGCTTTGCCACTCATCCTTGCAGATGCTGTTGGCTGGACAGGGGCTGGAGTCACAAGGGCTTGGCACAGTGCAGCCAGCCTCCACTCGCAGAGCATGGCTGGGTTTGGGCAGCATGGTACCGGTGATACTGTCACCCAGTCGCACACCCTGCAAGGCAGGCAACAAATTCACAGTGAAGCTAGGACAGACACATAAGGTTCTTCTTGCCCTTCACAAACCCCCAGGGGCAGTCACCTCCCATCACCCCTACTGTACTGATTTATAGGTGCCCCACAGCGCCTCAGAGCCTTGAATGCTCAGGAGAGCATCACCAGCAGGAAGGATGCTGGCCACAGTTGCCAAGCCTGCTTTTCCATCCCTCCATATAACAGACTCGCTGGAAAGGGAAGACTAAAAGCAATGGACTCACCTGTATGCAGCCCTTCAGCCCATTCTGCACCTCACCAGAGGCCAAGACTCCTCCTACATGCAGATGTTTCACCTTCAGGCCATGCAGTTCATTGCCAACAACAACTGTATCCTGCACAAGGAAAGGGAGCAACATGGGGCAACTGGCATCAACCCTGCCCCAGCTCAGCCCGTGTTTACCCCCACGGTATTGTGGTGGGGCACACCCA
>WBNM01011708.1:204411-214686 GCA_013399055.1 Ramphastos sulfuratus | reverse complement strand
TTGAACAACACTGGTCCCAGTACCAATAGTACTAGATGTAGGCCTCCAACTAGACTCTGTCCCATTGACCACAACACCCTGACTTCTTCCCTTTAACCAGTTCCCAATCCACCTCGCTACCTGAGGATCCAGGCCACACTTCCTCAGTTTAGCTGTGAGAATGCTGTAGGAGATGGTGTCAAATGCTTTACTTAATGCATTTTTTAATGAATTACATTTATTTATGTTCTTCCATTGGTATTTTGGAGGAGAATGGACCTATGTGTTGTGATTAAAAGCACATTGAGGAGAAGAATCAGCAGCATCCCTGCTAAGCTGCATCTCACTGTGAAGGCATAAATATGATGATGACCACACTTTGTACCATATCACAGTATAGGGCTCCTTGGGAGGTCCTGGGTCCAGGAAAGGCTCTGTGTCAGAGTGAATGAGGCTCCTAAAGGCAGGTTGTGGCAAATTTATTGCAAGAGGATTGACATATGTTCAATGTCACTAACTTTTTGAATGGAGAACAGACACGGTTATTATTAGGCAGTAAAACTGTGGATTCAGAGCACAGTCATATGAAAAGCACTTGTAGAAAAGAGGAGAATGAGAAGGGAGACTGCATTAATCAATATTTCTGTTTGGACTGAGGAGAACCAAGGCTGGAAAGCCTAGTCCTCTGCACTGTCTTCTTAGAGGCTGCATAGTCCTATTAATTACTAATTACCCACACTAATGAAGAGAATGAAGGTATGCTTCAAAGCATGATTAGAAAATCAGTGCGTGGAAGCTAACTCAATATATCTGCAATGACTTCCCTGACTTCTTAGTAGAAAACTGGATATGTCTTGTCACTTTTTTATAGCCTGCTTCTTAAGAATTTATGAGAAGTAAAACGTAATAAAATATTGACCTTAGAGAGAAAAAATATTAGGGTTAAACAATCATAGGAAAGATATATATGAAATGCCTGCTTTTCTGTGAGAGCTTATTTCTAGAGGTTATAACTGCAATGCTTTTTATTTCTTATATGAATCCTAAATAATATTTAGTTGTTCGTCTTCTAAATTCAAGAAAGTAACAGAAAAGTTGGGGAAAATAAACAAGAAACACATGACTTCAGGAAAGGTAGCCACAACTTATACCATAGTTACTGGTTTTGCTGTATCCAATTATTACAGTCACTTTCCTTAGCTATTAAGAGAGGTGCCCATGTTAGGGATTAACTGCTTGCCCAGAATTTCTTTTCCAGTCACCATCTGCTTTTTAGGGATTTCCAGAGAGGAACTGAGAAGCTGGACTAGCTGCATTTCTAAACCAATTAAAAAAATTATATACACTGGTTTAGCTTCTAAATGTCTTTTGTGATGTTTTGAACATTAAGCAATATATTTTGACATTTGGTCTTTGAAAGTAACTGCAGCAGAAGTTGTTGACAGTAAAAGACCCTAAAATGAGCCTTGTTCTTCTGTACTTAGTAAGCATTCTTGCCATTCATCCAGGCTGTTTCATATGTGTAGCTGAACAGTGAAATGGCCACAGTCTTTCTTAGGTGGGTAGTGCCTGGTGTGGTTCTGGACAGAGAAAGAGAGCGTAGGGAATTCTTAGCCATCACATTGTTTGATCTGGCTCCCATGAAGAGAAAACAGTACCAGAATGGTGAGATACTTGCTTTTAATGCTTGGCTAAGAACAGAACTTTAGTTGCAGAGATACTCTTATCACTCTTTTCTCCTTTCTGCTATTTTTCTGGTAAACCTGTTAGATCACAGCTCTGAGACACAGTCAGTTACAGTATATCTCTACAATGTCTAATACAGTGATGTTATGAACATAGCCAAATATTTAATTTAATAAAGAATAAATTACACTACTGTAACAAACTTTGTGATCCATGTTTTCTGTGTTATTTCAACTAAAATTCTCATGTTGCGTTATATGTCCCCTCATCCCTCTTATTTAAAGCCATTTACAAAAGGTGATGTGAAACTTCAGCGAAATCCCAAGCAATGCATTTTATGTTGGCTGACAGCAAAAAAACCAAAACAAAACAAAAAACAACTGCATTAATTTAAACATCTAAATAACATAATCTGCTCCTAATGCACATAAAGCTCAACCAATTGCACCTCTTCATACAATTAGAAAAGAAAAATTCTTCTTCTTTGACAAGAGGAAAAGCCTCCTGATCTAAACAACTTCCGTCTTAGGATGTCCACGCTGACCACTTGCCCCTCCAGTAGCAGCAGCTGACCTTAGCCTTCAGCAACACATAAAGAGGCAAACCATCAGTGCCTCAACACACTGCAACATGGACATGCTCTCTGCACAGTTTTCAGAACAAACTAGGAGGTATGAGCAAGGTCATTAGCTTGGTAGTTAATGGAAACATTCTCACATCTCTGCAAAGGACTCAGAGAGCTGAACTGCCTGACCTGTCCCTTTACTGGATGTGTTGACCATGTGTACATTATTTGAAGAATCAAAGCTTACCCTCTGTCCCTTCAGCTACTATGGAAAATAAGAAAGTCCTGTGTGGATCATGCCTTTTGCATTTTTATAGTAATTATAAATAGACACAGTGGGTTCATCCTGCCAAAACTACGTCTCACCAGCACAGGAAGAAGAAATAACGAGAGCTGCAGAAGAATTAAGCATTTGTTCCTGTGCTCTGTCAAAGTAGATGAAGTGTGGGGATCTCATAAAAAAAATGTTTGTGTACTTTGATTTTTCCATCCTCCTTTTGCGCTCACTCCTCTACAATCTGCTTACCATGACAAAAGTCACCAGAGACACAAAGTGCTGTGATAATGAGAAGACTGCAGGTAACTTCCAATCAGTCCCCTGGGTCATATTTGGAGTTTACTACCCATAGGACATAACAGTTTCTCCATGCAATTGCAGCTGACTCCACATTTCTCCTTCAGTAAATATATGCATCCATTGAAAAATAAAATTCAGGTTTACCTTAAGAGAGTACTCCCAATGTATGCCTCATGTTTATCCATCTACAGCCTTGCAATCTTGGGAAAACAGAGTACTGCCTTTGTTATAGTAATCTGACTGTTGGAAGCAACCACCATTTGGCTATTCTAAGTTTTATGTAATTAGTAATTTATGGCCCCTAATTTTCTCAGAAACATTTTGCAGCTGAAGCTGCACATTAGATTATGCCAAATATCAAACTTCTGGAAGCAGAGTATGTGGCCTTTCAAAAACCAAATTTAGACCTCTTTAGGAGGTTCACACCACCCCAGCCCCCATTTTTCTTAAAAAGAAAGATTTCTTTTTATATAAAGTGCTGGCATAAATGACAATACAGGAAATTTAATAATTAATAACATTATTTCCATTATATTATTTCCATCACCACTACATTTTCATCAATTAATGAATGTGTTACCGAAGTAATAGCTTTACTCCTCCTAAGACATACATTTGAAGTTACTTCATGGTGTAAAGTACATATGGAGCTCCTTTCAAAAGCTATGTTACATGTTCTTTTTTCTCAGCTGTTGTTTGCAAGTTGCCCAAGGTACCTCCAGTAACGCTCAATACAAGACACAGAGACATGAAACCCTTTTGTCCATCTCATGACATTAGCATTAAATTATTGTTCCAGCTTGCAAGAGAGAGAGGAATGTGTTTAACATTTCCTTTCATTTTGTTCTGCTTTTAAATATCCCTAACACTGTGCTAGAATTAAAGTCAAAAGTTAACACTATACTAATGGGGTTAATGTCTGGTCAAAGTCTGCATTTTTTCTGCCAGAGGACCATTTGACATTATCCTTGTTGAATAAAGAAAATCAGCAGTGATATATTCCAAGCTTGCAGCCCTGTAAAGGAGGCTGTTTACACAAAACTGGACTGCTGTGCTGTACTTTTTTGTTCTCATGCTGTGCAAAGGGATGTGTTTTGTTGGTACTTAGGAGCATGATGCTGCTGCTTTTTGGGGCAAGCAGCCCTTTCAATGTGCGAGGGCCTCAAGCATAAATAGAAAGATGGGACTGTTTATCCTCTATGTTGATCCGCTGTAGCTCTATTCCAGATTCATCTCAGTTGATTTCCATGGTGTTATATTGCCCTCAGCCCAGCAGCAGCATGGTCATGAATCAGGCACTCTTTTCTCCAGTTTCCAGCTCACAACAGTGAGTATTCTAAGTAGGCTCTTCAGAGACCTCTGCATTCCTCTACGTTGTAAGACAGATGAGAGTGCTAAAGGTGCCAGAAGGAAAGGTAAAACCTCTAAGAGAAGCCATCTGCCCTCTTTTCACCTCCTCATGAAAGTCTCCTGGTATAAACACTGTGTACTTCAGACCTGTCTAGAAAGAGTTAGCTAAGTTTACGAAGAAATTATTTTGTAATGCATGGTTCCCTCCTGGGAACCCACTAGAAAATGGAGGCAACATCAGTGTTGTTCCTTGAGTTTGCTTTCTGTTCTGGCTTCTGCCCAGAGGGAGAATTGTGATACATGATGGGGTGGCTGTGGCACTGGGAATCAAGGAAAGGATTGATGTCTGTGGCCTCAAGGCCATGATAATGGGGAGTCAGGATACCTGTGCAGTTCCCAGGAAGTTCCCATGACTCTAGGAACTGCTAAGGCCAAATACTTTTTGCTGCCTTCCAAAGGATGGCAAGTGTCACCTACAGAAGTGATAGCTGCTCACTGTTTTCACCACATGCTGAGACTCCTTTGCAGGTCCTAAAGTCAGACATTTTCAACTCTGTGCCCATTTTTAAGGAAAAAATAAATATTCCCAGGGAATATTAGCTGTATGGGTTTTGAGAAGCTAATCGCAGAATGACAGAATGTCAGGGGATGGAAGGGGCCTCAAAAGATCATCCAATCCAACTCCCCTGCCAGAGCAGGATCACCTATACCAGATCACACAGGAACACGTCCAGATGGGTTTTGAATATTTCCAGAAAGGGACACTCCACAACCTCCCTGGACAGCCTGTTCCAGGGTTCTGTCACCCTCACAGTGAAAAAAAAATCTTCCTCATCTTCAAATGAAACTTCCTATACTTCATCTTCCACCCATTGCCCCTTGTCCTGTCATTGGGCATCACTGAGCAGAGCCTGGCTCCATCCTCCTGGCACTCACCCTTTACATATTTATAACCATTGATGAGGTCACCTCTTCTCCAAGCTAAAGAGCCCCAGCTCCCTCAGGCTCTCCTCGTAAGAGAGATATTCCATTCCCTTAATCATCTTTGTGGCTCTGCACGGGACTCTCTCAAGCAGTTCTATCTCCCTCTTGAACTGGCAGGAACAGTTCTTATGTGCTTAAAGCTTCAGCCTCACCTTGTCCTTAAAGCAAAATTGATGAGCTTCTTAATGAAATCAGACATAAGAGGGCTTGCTCTGGTGAATGCTTTGTCCTGGGTCTGTGGAGCTGGACCAGGAGGCAGCATCAGGGCACTCTGGCAAGGCTAATGACTGCAGGGCTGCCAGGGCATTACAGTGCCCTCACTCCTTGACCAGCTGCATCTGGCAGACCCCAGCAAGGCAAGCTGGGCCACCTTGGGGATGGTGACCAGGACTGGCCACTGCCCAGCTATTCTCAGGCACTGCGGGGTCCAGCCAGGAAGGCATCCCCCGGAAAAGGAGTGGATGAGATAGGGACAGTATGGGGACGGGCAGGGTCAGGGTGGTGTTCTGCATGGTGGGACCCAGGGCCAGGCAATGACAGGGTTGCAGCACCCAGTCTGCACATTGAAGAAGTTTTCATTACTAAATGAAACAGTATGTTTTGGTTAATCCAGTGGAGAAGGGGTACTTAATTAATTTCTTCTGAGGTCTGCTGGGAAATTCTTCTAAGGTCTGTTAATTCTTACTGAGATCTGATCAGCAGGAAGCAATATACTGGTTTCGCTCTGCCTTCATGACTTGCAGCCACTTGCTGAAAGAGCGAGGTAATGGTAAGAGGTATTGGATAGCCTGCAGATAAGGTGAGGTTAGGGTAAATTGTGCTTATGAGCTAAATGAGAGACTGCTATTTGAGTAGCAGCACAGTGCCGTACCTTCAGAGATGTAAATTAAAGTTACAGGTGAGAGCACAAGTGAAAATGAATGGTTTGTTCCACGTTATATTTTTTCAATCAGAAAAGTCAAATTAATCACAACTCCCAACAGAAATTTCTCCAGCTCTGACAAGCCTGCATATCCATTCCTGGCAGATGGCTCCAGAGAGAGGGGTCTTTCAATCTGCTCATTGTCCTAGGCTCCTGGTAAGCACTGAGGGGAGAAACAGTTCCTGCAGCTTACAGGAGCCCCCAGCTTTGCAGAACGGGATGAGACGACTTGATTAAACAATTCAAAATGTACCCTAGAAAACACACCAGGAGAGCTATGGAAATAATGCAGTAACATTTTTTAAATACCTTAGGCAATTCATTCAAAAAATATACATTAGCAGGAGGAGGGGAAGCAGTTTAATAATTTTAATGGACAACACTTAAGAAAAGATTAAAGGTCTAATACATTATAAAGGAAACTCTGCTGATGGTAATCAGTTTTGCTGCTTTTATGCATCATTTTGTTCTGTGTTTGTGTATGAAATGAGGTGGGTGGGGGTGGGGGGAACTTGAAGATTTAGGGAGATTACTGCTTTCACAAGAGTGTTTTATTGCACTTTGTCAGTTCTGAATTTGACCAGAAAATTCAATTGTGGAAAAAGGATGAAACAATCTGTTTTTCCTCTAATCAATCACAAGGTTGCAGGACACATTAAAATAAATTTGTGACTGCCATTCTTCCTCCTTCTGACTGCTGCCATAGCAAATGGTGATCCAAAAGCTGACTGACACTTCACATACCAGCTCTGATGCTTGCTGCCCTTTTCCTTCTAAAAAAATCTTGTGATTACAAACCACCAACATCATAGCTGTTACGAGAACGTGGAGAAAAGCCTTGTGATAAATGAACCATTTTAGTAGGTGCTAACTCTAAAACACTGGCAAAATTACAGTCACATGAAACACTATGAAAATAATCGTAGAATCATAGAATCAACCAGCTTGGAAGAGACCTCCAAGATCATCCAATCCAACCTATCACCCAGCCCTAGCCAATCAACTAGACCATGGCACTAAGTGCCTAATTCAGTCTTTCCTTTAACACCTCCAGGGACAGCGACTCCCCCACCTCCCTGGGCAGCCCATTCCAATGCCAATCACTCTCTCTGTGAAGAACTTCCTCCTGATACCCACCCTATACCTCCCCCAGCACAACTTGAGACTGTGTCCCCTTCTGTTGCTGGTTGCCTGGGACAAGAGACCGACCCCCACCTGGCTACAACATCCTTTACTGTAAAGTATTCCTCCTAGATTTTGTCTACAGTTGTCTGATATTCCTAAGCTAGTTGGTGCATCAGATATTGCAACTAACCACCAAAACCAAAAGCAATGTTTTCAAATCGATATGGATTACAGAACCATTCCCCGCCATTGCAATGAACAATAATGCTTTAAGCCACTATACTCTTGTGTGAAGTCTCAAATCCAAAGTAGTGTTTTACACCTTTAAATATTCACATGTTCAAAATCAGAATGGCATATCATAAGTACACTGCTGACAGACTGCTCATGATACCCAAGCATGCTTGTTTCTGTGACTGCTGTGTAAATATATGGAAACACAGGGATACAACTCACCTTATCTTCTTAAATGTAAGAATCTAGCTTATAAACATCTACCCTATAAGGGAGTATTAGAGGCACCGTGTCCAATGAGATAGATCATTGTTGAGGAAACTTATCTTTCTGTTGAGCCTGAGTATAGAACAGATAGTTGATATTTAAACAGTTAAAATTAGATGACTGCCATCCAACACTGATTTTTTTTTTATGAGAAGCAGTTATTTACCTACTACTGCACCGCTGACCCAAGATGACACCTTTGTAAATATGGAAGATTACAAGACAAAATGAGGTAATTAACATCACCTTTAGAACGTATCTTATTTTTCTAATTCCTACAAATGGATCTCTTCACCCACCACAGGCAGATCCCTGAGACCATTCACAGAAGCAAAAAAGGGTCATCCCACACGTGTATTTTGATGGGAACTGTTTTCTGACTCTGCCAGAGCTTGTGGACTTGAACTCACTTCAGCATCAGAGCCCAAATACAGTATCTGCCACTGGACAAGACATCCATGCAATGAATGCAACAAAATCCTTTGGAGAATTATAGCAATAAAGAAATCTAGCTAAGCATATAAACACCACCCATAGTCAAAGGCTCCATCCTATGACCTTTTACTGTGCATGAAGTCATCAGGATTGGTGAGGGCTAGTAACTTTGCCTGTGAGGATTGATATTAAAAGATACTGAGTAATTGGTTTTTTTTTTTCCTTTGGCTAATGTTGTTTATCTAATGATTAATTTGAAACAGTGATGAATAAAATAAAATGATTAACCGGAAGGATGCCGTGTGTGATATTAGTTTTGTGCCATATTTTCTAAACCTGTTTCTTATTCCTCTTTTTTCTAGTGTCTTTCATGAGCTCAATATAAAAGTGGTGAACAAAGGTTAAAAATTAATATAGAGTCTCTCATGCTTTATTGAAAATGTTAGGCTGCAGCACTGCTGCTGCTTACAGCAATTGAAAAAAAAATCTTTGCTTTTCAGCATGGAAATAAAATACTGAAATGTAAGAAGCAAAATACTACAGCCTATTGCTCCTCAAAACAAAAAGCAGCAACAGTCAGGAAGATTCTGCTGAGTAACACTTTAGTGAAAGAGAGGAAGAGGAACCCAAAAAGGAAGCAGCAGAAAATAGAATCACAGAATAATTCGTGTTGATCAAAACCCCTGGGATCATCAAGTCCAACCATTAACCCTACTCTACAAAGTTCACCCCTAAATCATATCCCCAAGCACCACATCCAGGGACCTTTAAACACAACCAGAGATGGCGACTCAATCATATTCCAATGACTGGACCTGTTTCTTGTGAACAGGGAAATACAGAGATAGCTTAAAGAAGCACTGGGAACATGGCCTTCGGAAAAGTTCTCAGATTTCTGGGCTTAACACTAAGTAGCAGAGGGCTGAGAACGTAAAGAAATATCACCTCTTTGAATCCTCCTGTGTGCAAATATATGGATATGGTGCATTCTTTGTATGAAGTACATAACTAATAAACTCCAGCAAAGATAACAACTCTACTGACTCTTTCCAGTTGCAATTAACATCTTTGAAAACTAACTAAACTTTCAGACAAAAGGGGTAAGAGCATACGTCTAATAAATATGGCTTTATAGGAGATAAAATCTTTTCAATTTTTCATCACTACAATCTCATTCTTGTTTGTATCCTGCTTAAAATAATACAGCTATCCCAAGTTCTGATCATATGGATATATATGGTGAATATATGTTACTTCTAAAGTGCTGACCGCATAAATATTTATCATACATCGTTTTCTGTGCAAGAACTGCATTTAACTTCATCAATTCAATTTCATTTAAAAAAGACTAAGCCAGCATATTGAACGGATTTCTGGCACAACTGTAAGATTTTTTTTTCTTTACTGTCATTTTAATTCATTATATTACTGTGCTATTTTAAAAAGGTCCCATTTATATTGTACGTTGCAGTTCCATAGATTAACAGTTGGAAACTAAAGATTAATTTACAGGAAATGCAAGGAAGGTATCAAAGCAGAGTGACAGGAGTTATCTTAAGAGTTATTTTGGATAATATACCAGAAGATCTTTACCATGGCATATTCTATGCCGTTTAGTGCTTTAAACTTTTAAAGACAGGGTCTAAGTATTCTTGATACTTCTGTGAAATAAGTATATAATGACATAAGCTAAATTACATCACTCTATTTTAACAAATATGTACCATGGTAAATTATATTGTACAGTTTAAAATTAAGAAATGAACGGTTAGAAAATACCAATCATAAAGCTCAGAGTAGAACATTACAATATTTCGGCCACAATTACAGAAGTGAGCACACTGCAGGTGAACAGCAGCTGAAATTTATAACCACCTGATGGCTGTTCAGTGGACCATGTGAAGGGAATTAACTTGTCTCTCCTGCGTGGACCTGAAAACTCTCCACATTATGGAAACTGCCACCAAACCTGGCACCTTCATTGGCAGAGGCCAAAGGTTAGACGGGTACTGTAGAAACAAGCATTGCTGTGCTTTTAACTGCTGACAGGCTAAGTGCAGAACTTCAATTTGTCAGAGATGATGGCAAAAACACTCAGAAGTTTCAGAAAAGCCCAGGGGAAAAAAAAAAAAAAAAAAAAAAAAAAAAAAA